>PVJA010026328.1:0-29767 GCA_004027025.1 Myocastor coypus | reverse complement strand
GTATTATTTTCGTTAACAGAATAAAACATTGCAAAAAATGAAACAATGCAAAATTTCATTAAATAAAATGATAGAAATTCAACAGTGGTTAATATATTGCATATTATTGTGTGCAAATTAGTTTTTCAGATTAGCAGATATAAGCATGCACAGTTGTTAAAAAAAAAGTTAAACATAAGAGACAAAATAAGAATTAACTGCTCCTTTTAACAGAGCAAGAGAAATCAGCAGTACAATTTACCAACCTATATATACTTATATTTTTCCCTTCTTTCTTCTCCTTTCCCTCAACTCAGTTGTTCCTTTCCTTCGAACCATTTTTTCCTTTCAAATACTCTATTTTAACTTTCAGATTTTGTGTATTTTTCAATGTTCTTGTGTTAGCACACCAATATGATGTTTATATATGCGGGTCTGTTTCATTTCATTTATGATTATGGTCTCCAGCTGTACCCACTTACCTACAAAAGCCTCAAGTTTATCTTTATTATATCTGAGGAACACCCCATTGTATAAAAAAGTTATTTTTTTCGTTCATTCTTCAGTTGCTGTGCATTTGGGTTATTTCCAAGATTTAGTTATGACAAATTGTGCTGCTATAAATATGGGTACACTTATATCACTGTGGTATGATGATTTCAGGTCTTCTGAAAAAAATAGCCAGGAGGTGAATAACTGGGCTGAACTGGACCTCCAATCCTAGTTTTATGAGGAATCTTCATACTTATTTGCATTGAGACTGTACTAGTCTATACTCCCACCAACTATCGAGAATTGTTCCTTTTTCCCCACAAAACTTCCAGAATTGAAGTCCAAGATGTATCAAAGATTTAAATATTAAACAGAAACATTAACTCTACTGGAATAGAAAGTAGGTAGAAATCTCAAAGCCATAGGTATAGGTGAGTGTTCATGAGTAAAGTCCTGTACAGGACATAATTTAAAGAACCAACAATTGGTACCTCATCTTGTTGAAAAGTTTCTGCATGTCAAAATCAAGCATCACCATATTAAAAAAGAAAACCCATGAATTGAGAAAAACAGTATTAGTCTCTGTCTTTAAGTCAAAGGACTTATGTCTAGAACATATATAGAATTAAAAAAAAATAAGGCTCTCCAATTTTTTTTTTTTTTTTGTCTTTTTGAGACAGGGTCTCGCTATGCAGTTCAGGCTAGCCTTGAGCTCACTTTTGTAGCCCAGGGTGGTCTTGAACTCACACCGATCCTCCTGCCTCAGCCTCCCGAGTGCTGGGATTACAGGCGTGAGCCACCACGCCCGGCTAGGCTCTCCAATTTTAAAGACCCAATCAAGAAATGGGGATCTAGATGAATATATATTTCTCAGATGAAGAAATACAAATTGAAATTAAATAAGTGAAAAATATTCAGTGTCACTGGTTATTCAACAAATGGAAATTAATACAACACTGTGATTACACCTCACCCCAGAAAGAATGGCTGGCATCAAGAAGTTAACCAATAATAAAGGTCACTTAATTTACCATGACATACCTGTGATTTGTGTTTTTGATAGTATTTTCTTCTCTGCCATGAATTTTTTCTCAACGCACTGAAAGCTATATCATGGAAACTTAATCAAGGAAGTGAACAATATCATGTGCTCCAAAATATGGACTAAAACCTTCTAAGTCTAATTGAAATTTTGACCTTCTCTCTTTCCTGGATGTACCACTGTGGATCTCTGGTATTTTTCTAGTAAAATACGATTACAGATGACCAGCCTAACTCCTTTCTATTGCTTTATGAAGAGACAGGGAACCCAAACCAGAGTGTATACTTTATCTAGAAGGCTTAGGAAAGATGATTTCTCAAACACAGAGTTGCTTTGATGACTTTTCTGCCCTCTTTAGCTGAACCAGCAGGGTTATAATCTCTGTGCTCTTTATGGAAGTACTTCTGTCTAAATAGTATGTGCCATAAAAATATCTTGTTGGACATAGTGTTGTGTATAAGAGTCTTCATTTTATACATCATGGCTTCTGAACATCCAGTATTTGATGCCACATAAGCAAGCAAACATAACTTTGGGTTAAACAGCCACTTGAAAGTTTTCTAACAGCTCTTTCTTTAGGGCCAACTCATTCTCTGTCTGTCTAAGTAAACTCCAGAGCTGTGGTGAAATACCATTAGAAGTAAACATAGTGAAACAAGAACTTACTATCCATAATAGGATTTAATATTGTTTGTGAGCCTATATTTCTCTCCAAATTCACCCTAAGCCGCAAGGGTTACAGTTACAGATGATCCTGTCTTAATAAAATCTACTTACATTTTCAGTTTTCGAGTCAAGAAGATTTGTTATTTTATTTAACATTTCAAATGTAATTATTGGGTGTTTTCAATATTTCTTATCATGTTACAAGCATTATATCAAGTTCTCACTTTAATTGTATCATCTAGGCAATATTATTACATATCTTTAAGTTTAAATGAGGAAATCTGTTCTGAAATGATATATAACTTATCCAAGTGTACACAATTACTAAGAGAACCAAGATTCCATTCTAAGTAATCTGAGTTTCTCTCTTAGTCATTATATTATAATTTTTATGTCCACTTATACACCAACTGACTTTGAGACAGACTGATCATGAACTTTAATAATGGCTTTCTCTCTTATGTAGATAGACCTTGGTACCTACTCAGACTATGATGCTTCTAGTGACTACTAACTATTTTTACTCATGTTCATTGGCCCATATGTGACCTTCAATTTTACTTCTATCTTATTGATATCTGTACAATAACACATTAATTCTTTTGCCTTGAAATGTACATCAGAACTGTAATTCCTTGAGTATTTATGAACAAACATAACTCTAACAGAAAAATATGCTGATCAAAAACTCACAGACCATCATTGAAAAGAATAAATCTAAGGGTATAGCCTGAGCAGCTATAAAGGCAGGAAAGTAAACCATTCAGATATGGGGAGGGCCGAAGTAAGCCAAGGATAAAATGGTAGCCTGACAGTAGCTATGACTTTGATAGTGTACAGCAAATAAATCACAGCTAAATATCACCCTGTATGGAGAAAACTGGAAGAAAAGATAATATCCTAAACTCTGTCTCATCTGTACCCCTGATTTCCTGATAAGGCCCACATTGGCCTAACCCAAATAGGAGCCAGAAAACAATGGGATATCTATGAGTGTAATTCATCCTGTTGAATGATGGACTATTGGACTATGTATACAGCTACTTTTTCTTAGTTCAATAAAAAGAAAGATTTCTACTAATAGTATTTATACATCATATTAAGTCTGGATCTTGTACTCTGAAAAAATACTATGAATACAACAACATGCATTGTTTTAATTATTGTAACTGTCCTATTGTCTCATTGTGATTGCTTTCTCATTAAAATTAATAAAATAAAAAAAGAAAATGGTGAAGGAAAGAAAAAGGAATAGAGTAGACCTGGAGGGAAAATGGGGAATGTCAAATACAACTTAATATGCACAATAGAACCATCATATGGATTAACTCACTTAATTGTCACTACCCCTACAGAATATGAATATGTGTTCTCATTTTACAGGTAAGAAAATTGAGTATGCGAGAGATTTAGTATTAAGTGACTTGCTCAAGACCACAAAGCACATAAATAATAAAAACAAAATTTGATCCTATAACTTTTATTTTGAGACTATTCTCTCGAGCATCATGTAATAATGTTTTCCTTCATAATGTTACAAGTCAAAGCAGTGGTATTATAAAATAAGAACTGGCCAATGGAGACAATAACACAATATATGATAAATGAGTTTCTTCTTCAGATTTACTATCAAGTTAACCTTTACTAAAATAGTCTAAACTCCTCAGGAGATTGTAGTATCATGCTCACGCATATCCTCCTTGGTTTTAAATTTTAAAGTACAAAAAGTAACAAAGAAGGAGAGATCTAAATGATTGCAATGGAAATTAAATGGTTATTCAAGTGACCACTTCCTTCATTGAAACATTAAAACATCAAGCATAAAGCTAACCACATCCTCCTTGGAAGTAGATCTGTATTAAGACAGAATCATCTGTAATTGTAACCCTTATGGTTTAGGGTTAATTGGAGAGGAACATAGGCTCACAAACAGTATGAAATCCTATTATGGATAGTTAGTGCTTGTTTCACCATCCTTGCTTCTAATGGTATTACACCATAGTTCTGGAGTTTACTTAGACAGAGAATGAGTTGGCCTTAAAGAAGAAGACCTTAGAGAACTATCAAGTGGCTGTTTAATCCAAAGCTGTTTGATGTTTATGTGGCATCAAATACTGGACATCAGAAGTACTGACATATGAAGTGAGGACTCTTATACACAGCACTTTATCTAATAAGAGATTTTGGGGGCACACAGTATTTAGACAGAAGTGCTTCCAAAAAGAACACCAGAGATAACCCTTCTGGTTTTCTGAAAAAACTATCAAAAGTCACCACTAACAAGCCAAGGCTGAATCAAGAAAAACACGACTTCCAAAGAAGAACGGAAGATTGGGGCCTGGTGGGATGGCTCAGTGGTCTAAAGCGCCTGCAGGCGGCTGCAGGGACCGCGGTTCGGTCCCCGGCACCGCATGCTGCGCCGGCCCTGCGGTCAGGGCAGGCTGAGCCGGCCATAGATAAAAGTAAATAAATAAACAAAAGTTCTGGAACAAGAAAAAAATTAAAAAAAAAAACAAAGAAGAAGGGAAGATTATGGAAATTTCACTTGCTCCTTGGCCCACCACCTCCCTAGTTTCACAGCACTCTTCAAGGCAGAAGTCATGTTCTTAGTGGGAACCTCTGCTCCCTGGTTCCTGAAAGTGCTGAATAGATAGAATTCTCAAATAACTCCATGTATCTGTTCTACATGTCTGGGAGGTGCCCAGGGTACTGGAGCAAGGGCTTTGCCTGTCTTTTCGTAATGTGGAACTCATTCCTGGCTGAATGACAGTAACCGTTCCTTGAAAGCATCGTAAGACAAATTCATGACCCACAGCGTCATCTGTCACCTATAGTCTAAGGAAACAATGGGGACCAGGAGCCTAAGATAAATTACTGAGCGTTCCTTTGGGAAATTAAGATTTTCAAAAGTGCCAATGTACCCTGAAGAATCCAGAAAGAATAAGCATACCCAAGGCAGAGTATGTCCTTAGAAATATTCTGCGAAAAACACTAAGTCTTAACTTTGTTATGATTTCTAGACTTTCCAAAAAGACATGATAATATGTCAGTTATAAACAGGCTGGCTAAGTGTTGTCAAAATGGCCAGAATAGAGTCATAGAAATTTTGTTTCTTTTTCTTTACTTCTTTTACCTCTCTTTTTTTTTTTTTTTCTTTTTTTAGAAATTATTTTATTTTATTTTTCTTGTTTCAGAACTTTTGTTTGTTTTTTTACTTATTTATTTTTATGGCCGGCTCAGCCTGCCCCGAGGGCAGGGCTGGCGCAGCATGTGGTGCCGGGGATCGAACCGCGGTCCCTGCAGCCGCCTAAGCTTTCCTAAGCAGGCGCTTTAGACCACTGAGCCATCCTGCCGGGCCCCACCTCTCTTTGTTCTCTTCCTGTCCTTCCTTTCCTCCTTTCCTTCCCCATAGTAGCCAAAGAAATTTCTGTGCATCAAAGGAAAGAAATTAAAAAGCAAACTTGAGAATCAGAGAAAATATTTGGAAGTCATATACTTGATAAGGATCCAATTTAAAGAATATTTATGAATACTTTCTGCAATTTAACAATGAAAAGGAAAAAACAAAGCCCTAATTATGGAGTGGGCAGAAGACTTAAATAAGTTTTCGCTAGAAAAAAAATTACAAACAGCCAGTAGGGCCATGAAAAAAAGGTCTATATGACTCAACATTAGGAGAATACATACTAAAACTACAGTGAAATATCACCTCCCATCTAAGATAGCTTCAACTTAAAAAATTAAAATTAATAGTTGTTGATAAGAATATGGAAAATTGGGATTTATGTACATTGCCATTAAAATTATAAAATGGTTCAGCAATATGGAACATTGTTTAGCTAGTCCTCAAAGTTACTATATGATCCAACGATTGTACTTCTAGGTATAGATAGAATAGAGCTCAAAACAGGCACTTAAACACATGTGCACACATTAGTATAGCACCACTATTCAGATATACACAATGTAGAAGCAGCCATATGTGTACAAAGCAATGAATGGATATATAATATTATGAAGATACTGAACGTTACTGATTGTTCACTTTAAATGGCATCTGTCATGTCACATTCATTTCATTTTCCTTAAAAATTTAAATAAAAACAACAATAAATAAATCCATATCTCCATTTTCTTGTGGTCACTAGCAGACACAGAGTAATGTTTTAAAGCCCAGCCCATATTAGAAAGATTCTAGATGGCATTGGTACCTGAATCACACAAAGATGCTCTTTGTAAACCCAGAGAATGTGGCCAGCATGTCTTTCTTTTCCTTTCTTTAGTTACATTTTCTACCAGGAAATCTTGCCACTTCATAAAATAAAAATCTTATACATTGGCACAAACTTCACAAAAGTTTATATTTACCATGGTATGAAATAAATAAAGAATCGACTTGCTTTATGAGTTGGGCTTTTATCGCATTACAAAATTTGGACCTATTACTGTGCTAATGATATAACTATTTAACCAAATTTTTTTTTATAACCAGCTGTTGTACAAAGTAAAGCTGACAAATATGAGATATTAGCAATGGTTACCACATACTGTATTATAGTGTGGTTTTTTTTGTTGTTTTTTTGTTTTTGTTTTTTGGTAAACACATCGTAGGATGATGCTTGTGATAACACTTAAATTCAAATGTAGCAAATGGACCTGTTTTGAATTAGATAAATGTCATTTTATAGTGTTTCACAACACAATGGAGTGAACAAAGTTTACAACAGCTTTTCACATATTCTGTGAGACACAAGAGGAAGTGACTTAAAGGCTACAAATACAAACTAATGATGAGAGGGACAAGTTAATTACACTCATTTGATCAGCACGAATGTGCACATGTATTAAAATATCAGAAAGTACTCCGTGTGTATGATTTTTTGTTTCCTCAAAGTTGTAAAAATATTTTCAGTGAGAGAAATGCTGCCATGTTAGATAATTACACACTGCACATGTGGTTTGACCTTAGAGGCTGTACTGCATAAATTTGAACCGTTAATACTAAAATAATTTTCAAAAGTTAAAAATGCATGAGGTCAGTGAAAAAATAAATAAAATGTGAATATAAATAAAATGTTACTTGTTAGCAGGAATTGTAAGTTCTTTTTTATCTGTGCTACAGCAATGGCCAAGTTCCAAGTGGTTGTTATTGTATCACCCTGTGTCCTGCAGAGAGATGACATGGAGCAGAGCATCCAGCTCCCTTGTGACATGCAGAGTGAGCAACCAATAAATCTTTGTTGTTTTAAATCACAGAGATTTGGAATGCATTTGTCAGTTATGTAAAGCCCAGACTACCTTGACTGAGAAGTGTCTTTATCTATCATGCTTTGAAGTCAGTGACTACAAGCTTTTTGAAAGTGACTTTTCTCTAAAAATATCATGAGTGAAAGTAATGGTATTTTAGGTTTCCTATGGTTGAGCTGGTTCATAGTACAAAGCTACTAAGAAGTCTGATGTTTTTAAGTGAACTTATATTTTGTGAATAATAAAAGACACTACATATGTGTGTAAAACAGTATGTGCAATTGCTATGTCACCGAGTCTATCACCAGACAGTTCTCCATGCCCTTTCAAAGGATCAGAGAACATTTGTAGTGGGTCTGCTGTCTGGATTGCTCACTTGGCAATCATGTCCTGTTGGCCTCTGGATGTATATAATTCTGTGATACTATGCCAAAGCCAGAGAGGCTCTAAAATGATACGTGAAGGCTGACTACTGCCCTTATGCACTGAGTCAACCCGTGACAGACAGATTCCATGAAGATAGCATGTTCTGCTGGCCAACTGTGTGCAGCAGCAGCATTTAGAGTTGAAAGCATGATTCTGGGAGCGAAGCTACTTGGGTTCCACTCCCCTTGGGGCCATTTACTGTGTGGCTTTGGTGAGTTTATTTCTTCTGTGCTTCAGTTTTCTCTTCCATAAAATGGAGATAATGTTGCTATTGACCTCCTTAAATAATTGTGAAATAAAATTCCTTAATAAAGATAAACTTTCCAGAGTAGTTTCCAAAGCATGTTATATTCTATTTTAATTTTTTCCACCATCTTCAAGCATTTGTGTTCCTAGGGATCCAATTCATGGTTCTCTGCTTTTCTCCATCTAAGAAATCACTTCAGCTGCCACCTATACTCCTGCAAGTTTTGAAAGCAGTCACCAAACTGAGTTCACAGAAGTGCCAAGTACTAATATTACTGACATACTCTAGTCCACTGATCAGTGCTAAAATTCCCTGAAACACTGAATGGCACAGTCACACCCAGAAAATTTCCATATCAAAGAATGATCCACCTTTGGCAAACTGGACCAATATCCACAGAAGTATTCTTTTTGTTCCTATTCTCACATTGTAAGCATGTATATACTTTAAACAATCTACTTGGATATATTACCAGCCACCCTCAGGAATGTATGCATATAACCACAGATCATATGTAATTTTACAAAGTTCCCAAAACTCCTGAGGCCCTAAGACATTGAGGAGGCCTTGGAGTCAGTAAAAGGAAAATGTTACAGATAGGGAACAGCAAGGAGGCAGAGGTCAATGGGATGCAAGAACTATGCTCTTGTTCTTTACTGTAAAATTTCTTTCAGATTGTGGCTTCCTAGCCAGTATCTCTGTTTAACAGCCTCACTGAACTCAGTAAAACCAGGAAATGAGTACACTTAATGAATATTGGGTGAACTGATAGGTGTCCCTCATAGGAAAAAATAGCTAAAAAGGAACTGTGCTTCCCTCCTGGCCTCTGCCTACTCTTACTAGAAGAATAGAAAAGTCTCAAAGGACACAGAGCATGCAGAGACATAAGAAGAAGGAGCCTGTGTTCCTGAGTGACCACAAGAGAATGAGTGCTTTCTGGGAGCATCAGTATTAGACTGTGAACTAACAAAAACTTTATGTTACATCATTAAAAATGCAGTTTTATTTGTTAGAGCAGGTAGCCATTCCTTAACTCATGCATCTAAAAACCAAAGTGCAATCAGCCTTTATGATGGCTGTCTCTGATCAAGATTTCCTCTATAGCAAGAAGTTTTATTGCTTTTCTCTAGTTCCATATCATAAAGCACACTCGGTCAGCTATGTAAGCTTTTTGTTCTTTCTTTACATATTTTTTTCAAATTTCTTAGTTTTTGTGGTAGTTGATGCATTGTGTCAACCTGAGGAAGCTTGGCTGGATGGGCTTGGCTGGATTGGCTCCACTGGTTCTGGGCTGTGGAGGTCCCATCCTGCAGGATGGGGAGGGCCTGCCCTGTGAGGTCACTGGTTTTATAGAGAGTAGAAAGACAATACATAGAAATGAGGGGGGAAAGGAACTACTAGGATGGGGGAGAGGAGAAAAGAAAAAATAAGGAAGGGAAAACGTATGTATATAAACGGGATAGCTTGGATAATTATACTGCTGATTTCTACTGTTGAGTTAAAGGAACAGTTAATGCTGAAACTGAAAAAAAATTATCAATATTGTATGCTTATATCTGGTAATCTGAACAACTAATTTGAAGACCACCATATGCAATATAACAATAATTATTCTTTTAAAAATAATTATCAATGTCAGGGAAGTGCTAACTGTTTCTGCTACAATAATAGAATGTGACATGTAAAGTACAGATCTGGGACCAAATGGACACAGTTGTATTTGTGCAATGCAGAGAGGTAGACACTGGCTAAATGTGGCTATTGAGTACTTGATATGTGTCTTGCTCTCATTGAAAGCCTTAAGCAGAATATGTACACTAGATTGTACATACTAATATGAAAGATAACATAACACATTGACATTTAGGGTAAAATGATAATTTGAATATATTAAATTAATTGAAATATATTGTCAAACTGATTTTACTTTTTTATATTTCTAAAATAATTATTAGCACCTTTAAATTTACACTTGTGGCTGTAATATATTTCTTTTTATTAATACGTATCTCCAGTGCAGAACATCATTCACCTTCTATTGAATCAGTACACACACACCTCAACATACAATTTTTTTTATCCCTCATTATATTTATATTGAACCATCTAGATGCTGGAACCACAGAAGAAGGAACTTTTAAATTAAGCCCTCTGCCATAGAAAATCCCGTGCTGTTGTCACTAACCTGTCTGGGCTACCAACGCTTCTTAATTGAATGTGGTGCAAGGTTCCTGGTTTCTAAGTTCACTTCCTTTCTAGTATCTTGATGGTATCTTTCATTGACAAACTCAGCAGGAAACCTAGTACCACGTGTTTTAGTTACCTTTTACTCATTGATGAGACAATTACCCAACACCCGAAATGAAGGAAGGAAAGGTTTATTTAGCTCACAGTTACTGGAAGTTTCAGTCCATATTTGGCCCGCCCCAAGGCTGAGTGGCACATGTGAGAGAGCAGTAGTTCATGGCGGTGGAACAGCAACAATGGCGACAGAGGCAACAGAACAACTAGGGGAGCAGAAAGCAACAGCCTGGGTCTGTCTCTCAGTCTCTCTTTATATTACATCAGGCCTTAGCCTATCCACCTCAGGCCACACATATAATTCCAAGCAGTACTCAGACCCATAATCTCATTAGTACTACAACATATAATCCCAGGGAATCATCAGTCAAGTCTCAAACTCTAGAAGTCCCTGCCCCACGATTGCATGAGGCTTTGGGGGGACAACTAGACACAAACCATAACATTCCACCCCTGGACACCTAAAGCCCTATACATATCCCTTTGTGCAAAAGATATTTAGTCCATCTGAAAGAGTTACCAAAGTCGCAGTAGTTTCAGCATTGCTGAAAAGTTCAAATTCCAAGTCTTCTCCAAGATCCAAGGCAAACTCTCAACTGTGAGCTCCTATACAAAAGAGAACTTAAACATATCCAACATTCAAAGGCACAAGATAAACATTAGTATTCCAAAAGTTGCATACAACAGGGTAATATAAAACCCTGGGACAAACACATGTCCAAAATCCAGCAAGGTAAATGTTAAATCTCATAATTCCAACTGGAACATCCAAAACAGTCTGCACTCAGTTGTGAGCTCTAAAGGCCTTACACAGCTCTGCCCCTACAGCACTCTTGGAGGTAGTTTCCATGGCTTCTCTCTTGGGCTGGCTTTGCTCCCTCTTTGCAAGATTCACATTCCTGGCTTTTCCAAACTTCTGTGGTTTGCACTGACCAGGCTTCTCACACACAACTTCACACACTTCCCTCTCAGGACCACACTGCCTGGCCTTCCAGGCCTTCTTCTGAAATTGAGATGGAAGCCTTCTTAACCTCAGAACTCCTGCATTCTCAATGCACCTAAAACAACTACCACATGGATGATGCCGAGGTCTGCTGCCAGCTGGAGCAGTAGCTAGGCGTCCTTCTGTCTTGGTTGTTGGGGTCGAGTGCCTGGACTGATGAACACTCTAACCTTGATGACTCCAAGGATCAAATTCTCCATGCCACCGCCATTGTGGAACCTTGTTTGGCTGCTGCCACCATTCCTGTACTTGTGTCTTTGTAGCTTTCTTCTCAAAGCAAAGCCTCTCTCCTTTGCAATTCTGGGGCTGCCAAGGGCAGAGAGCTGACACCTCTTATGATGCCCTCAGGCCATCTTTTCAATTATCTGGTTCCTTCCCAGCAATGGAGATCCTTTTGGCTCCATCTTTGCTCCATAGCTTTCCTCGTGCTTCATTCCTGGCCAAATTCACAATATTTTAATTCATCCTACTTGGCTATTTGTTCTTGATCTTCAATGTAAATCTGGCTAAAAACCACCAATTACAACCATACCACTGCCTCAATAGTGTGTTTCTTTGAAATACCTTTTGAAAGGTTAATCAGTCTACCATTCTATTTATTTATTTATTTATTTATTTATTTATTTATTTATTTATTGTCTTTTGTTTAGACAGAGTCTCACAATGCAGTTCAGGCTAGTCTTGAGCTCACTTTTGTGACCCAGGATGGTCTCAAACTTGTACAGATCCTCCTGCCTCAGCCTCCCAAGTGCTGGGATTACAGGAGTGTGCCACCATGCCCGGCTTTGTTTTTTCCTTGTGAGACTGGGGTTCAAATTTACCACCTTGTACTTGCCAGGTAGGTATTTGTGCCACGGAGCTATCTCCGCAGCCCCCAGCCCACCATTCTTAATCTCAGTCTTAGGTAAACTCTCTGGGCACAAGAAAAATTCTGACAGTCTTTCAGCCAATCCATAGCACAAATCATCTGGAGTCTAATGACCAGTGCGGTCCTTTTTCCCTGAATAAACTTCCTCAACCTAGTCTTTACAGGCAGGCCTTCAGTCAGTCTTCTGGTCTGAGTTCTGACCAAAATTTCCTCTACAGAACAGCTGAAATTTTTCCAGCTGTTCACAAGTAGACAACCTCTCCAAATACTTGCTATCTCTGCTCATAAGCCATTCTTTATGTCCAGGATTCAAGCCAGTCTTCTGGTCTGTGTTCTGACCGAATCTCACAAACAGAGTAGCTAAAGCTGTTCCAGTGCTTTGCTTGCAGCCAACACATTTGAAACTTTCCTTTCTCTTCTCATAAGCCATTTCCAAAAGTCTGTAATCCACATGGTCTGGTTAGTCACAGCAACAACCCCACTTCTCTGGCACCAAATTCTGTTTTAGTTACTTTTTATTCATTGCTGGGACAAATACCCAACACCCAAAATGAAGGAAGGAAAGATTTATTCAGTTCACATTTACTGGAGGTTTCAGTCCATATTTGGGTGGCCCAAGGCTGAGTGGAACAGGGCAATGAGCATCCAGTTCATGGCAGCGGAACCGCGACAGAGGCAACTGACCTACCAAGGTAGCAGAGAGCAACAGCCTTCAGTCTGTCTCTCTTTAACTTATATCAGGCTCTCTACCTTAGGCTATCTGCCTCAGGCCACACCTATAATCCCCAGCAGTCCTCAAACTCATAATCTCATCAGTACTAAGACACATAATCTCAGGTCCTCATGAGTCAAGTCTCAAACTCTAGAAGTCCCCACCCCATGATTACGTGAGGCTTTGGAGGGACAAATAGACATAAAGCATAACATCATGTAAAACTGGGAATGTAGCTTATAGGACTACAGCTTCTGAACTATAGGTAGCACATGGGAAGGATGAGAAATAATTCAAAAACAAAATAGGTGAATGAATGTTATATGTGGGTGTCATTAATTCCATTAATTTCACTACCATCATCCCCATCTTATGGATGAGGAGGAAACAGAAACTTGGGGCAGTTAACTTACTGCACAAGATCACACAGCAAAGAAGTGGCAGAGTCAGGATGTGGACCTAGATAGGTAGCCTGTCCCTGGAAACTGCCTTTAGTCACTATTTTAAGGTCTCTTTGTCCTTGCATTTTCAGCTTTTGACTTGTTGCCTCAGCTCTTCATTGTGCTCTACCATTTTGCTGTAGCAGTGAAGATGGATATTGGCCTGGGAGTCATGGTATGTAATTTCTAGCTTCTGTTAAAATGCACTCTGCAGTTCCAGTCAACTAATTCTATTATCCATCCCAGCTCACAATTTCTACCCTACTCTAGCCATTGCTCCCATGATTTTCCTTAATCCTGTTTTGAAAAATTGAAGAAAATTCAAACCTTCACTTTTAGAAATATAAACTTTACCTCTTCCACCTTCCCACTAATCAAAGTTACCGGCAAAGAAATTTGCCAAGGGCTGAATAAAAATAAAAAGCTTCTGCCGGGCATGGTGGCGCACACATGTAATACCAGCACTTGTGAGGCTGAAGCAGAAAGATCAATGCGAGTTTGAGACCAGCCTGGGCTACAAAAGTGAGCTCAAGGGCAGCCTGAACTGCATAGAGAGACCCTGTCTCAAAAAGACAAAAAAAAAAAAAAAAAAAAAAAGAGCCTAGCCAGCCCACATAATAAAACTTCAAAAAAATGATATCCTGGTGGAATATTTACTACTAAGTCAGTCCTTTCCAATGAGGAGCATAGCACAAACAAGATTAAAATGTCTCAATAAGATAGACTCAAAACAAGTCCAGTCCCAATCCTCATTTAGTAGTCTTGTTGTAACCAGACAAGCCTCTCGGGTGGGAACAAGTTAGTTCTTTAACAAGAACAAACTTTAATTACCCATTTTCAGAAGTGTTGAGGCTTGGGCTGCAATCAAGGGTGCTCAGGAGGACCAGCAACAGGGCTTTGTCATATAATCAAGTGGTAAGAACATCATCTTTGCACAGATCTTCCAGGGACTCAGCAGGCTCAACATTCAGAATAAGTATAGGAAAATGGAGAGAAGAGCATTAATTACTTCTTGGGGCTTCACTTCTTTGGGTTAATAGATGAGGCTGAATGTTTATTGAATGATGGGAAAGGAGGGAGGAAGTGGGTGCAGTGGTTTCAGGGTGGACTCTGGGTCATAAGGTCATGTTTCTGAAAGTTATTGTACAGACCGTTGTACAATAGATCTGCTTATTAGTGAGAATTAGATCTTTTGTGTCATTTGTAAAAGCAGGAAGGCCTCAACCAGACTTCAGCTTAAGTAAAACTTTTATTGCTGTCAGTCACAAGGCCCTTCCAGTCTGAGCCATCTGGGGGCATTTGTGAAAGGCCAAGTACATTTTCTTATAACAGCTCTATTTTGATAGCCCCAAAACATTTCAGAAAGCAGAGAAATTCCTGTCATGAGCTTTTTTATGAGATGAAATGTTTAGACATCTCTGAAAAGTGCGGATTGTAAGAATTGTTATCTCTTATCACCCATTATTATAATTACTTCCTTCCTGTCTACTTTCCCTACTACACATGAACCCTATGAGAGTGAAGTCTGCCACCTACTATATTCCCTGCTCTATAGCCCAGAAACTGGTGTATCATTAAGAATAAATATTTGCTTAATAAAAATAGGGGGCTTCTAAAATAGGTTAGGGCATGGCCTGGGGATCTATCTCTGGCACCACAGGCTGTACCGGCATTGCCACCAGGGAGCACCGAACCTGCTAGCAAAACCAGGTGTGGAGGCATATCCCTTTAATCCCAGTGCTTGAGAGCCTGAAAACAAGAAGATCACTAGGAGTCTGAGACGCATAATGAGACCCTTTACTATATACATAAAAATAATGTTTAATAAAAACATTCAGGAATATAGTACCTAATATAGGTGCTTGACTATTGCTTTAAGTAACTATGTTAATATCTATAATCGACAAACTGGATGAGCTCCAAACTGGTCCACAAAATCTTTCAAAAATGTACACATAAAGATAAACGTGTAGATCACAAAACTCTGTGAAGTAACTAAATATATTCAGTTGACAAATGAGGACACCAAGGCCCACAGCTGTAAGGTGACAATATCCTATAGATGACAAAGGTAGTAAGCTACAGATCTAGAATTTGAAACCTGGAAGGTGGGTCCAGTGTTCTGAGCATGTTTTTAACCAAAATGTACCATTTCAAGGAAAGTATAAACATCAAAGATGAAAATAGAAAAGCTGCCCTCATGTGGAGGGGTTAGGAAGACAGAAAGGTACTGGGAGTGTAGCTCAGTGCCAGGACTTAGAGTTAGCATGTATGATGTGCTGGATTATATCCTCGGCTCCAAAAGGAGGAGGGTGCAGATGAGAAGGAGGAAAAAGAAGCAAAGGCGGAAAAAGATGCAGAGCAAAAGAAAAAATGAGAGGAAAGAGGAGGAGGATTTGAAAAATTTACACCATAGCACCCCCAAAAATGCAATACTTAAGAATTAATCTAACAAAGAAAGTAAAAAATCTATCTAATGAAAAGTACAACCTTCTAAAAAAAAAGAGATTTTTGAAGCAGATTTCAGAACATAGAAAGATATTCCTTACTGCTGGATAGAAAGAACCAGCATTATGACCAGGGCCATATTCTCCCAAATTGTTGTACAGATTTAATGCAGTCCCTATGAAAATACCATCATGTACCTCATACATCTAGAGAAAATATTCTTACAATTTATTTGGAATTAAAAAAGACCTGGAATCGCAAAGACAATCTTGGACAACAGGACAAGGCAGGAAGCTTCACAATCCCTGACTTGAAATTGAAATTATACTACAAAGCTACTGTGATAAAATGAGGATGGTAGTGGCAAAAAAGACCTGATGATCAATGTAACAGATTAGAAGATACAAATAAAACTGCAAACACAGCACAGTTAGCCATCTTACCTTTCATAAAGGGATCAATGTGTTCACTGGAAGAAAGATGGCCTCTCTAACAAATAGTACTGAAAAAAACTGGCTCTCCACATGCCCAAAAATAAAATTACACCCGGTTCTATCAACATACACTATACAAAAGTGAAATGGATTAAAATTATAAACATTAAAACAGAAACACTAAATATCTTGGAAGAGAAAATAAGTAGAAATCTTGAAGACATAGGTGGAGGCAGATAAATCATGGACAGAAACCAAACTGCAAAAGAAATACTTCGGAGAATAAACAACTGGGATCTCATATTACTGAAAAATTTCTGCATGTCAGAAAACATCACCAACATAGTGAAAACACAGCCCACAAATTGGGAAAAAATTATAACCATAAATAGCAGTTAACATGTATAATTTTCACGTTGACGAACCCTGTATGCTGATATCTGCTATCTAAGCAACTATATCAAGGACAGCATTGTATAACACAAAACTCATTGCTAGATGCCTCTCATCTTCACCTTCTAAATATGTACCATCTCTAATGTCTTATTAATTATTCCACTCTCTTTAAAATAAAAAAGATGAGGAAAAAAGTTAAAATTTTATTTAAAGCAAGCCTTAACATTGAGTTATTTCCCCAATCTTGTATAACTATATCTGTTAATCTAAGTGTTACAGTTTCTGTCTAGTTGTCCCCCCAAAACTTCATGCAGTCATGAGGTGGGGATTTCTAGAATTGGAGATTAACTCATGATCCCCTGGGATTATGCGTTTTCATATGGCTAGTATTATGGGTGTGAGTACTAATCTCACCTGGGGCTGATAGCCTGAATGTTACTTAAGAGAGACAGAGAGACAGACTTCCTCTCTCTTTGGCATTGTTGCCGCTACTTCTTCATTTTTCCCCCTTGCTCTTTTCAGCCACAATGAACTGCTGTACTCTATACTGTGCCACCCTGCCTTGGAGCAAGCCAAGTCTGGACTGAAATGCCCAGTAACAATAAGCTTAATAAGCCTTTCCAGCCTGCAGTTTGAGTTTTGGGTATTTGTACCAGCAATGAGAGAAAAGTAACTGAGACAGTGAGTAATAGATTTAATGATAAAAATAGGTAATGTAACCACTGTTAATTAGCTCTTGCTGTTTTGAAAATCTGTAACATATGTATTGTCATATGTTACCCTGTTTCTGTCTCTTTTTTTGTGTCTTTTTGAGACAGGGTCTCAGTATGCAGTTGAGGCTGGCCTTGAGCTCACTTTTGTAGCCCAGGCTGCTCTCGAACTCACACTGATACTCCTGCCTCAGCCTCCCAAGTGCTGGGATTACAGGCGTGGGCCACCACGCCCGGCTTCTATTTGTTTTTGCTTCTATTTTTATTCTTCAAAATTAAATAAAATTTTAAGAAAATATGAAGTTGACACCAAGAATCTTCAATATCAATACTGTTTAAAAGACCAGAAGCAGGGGTGTTCATTCTCTTGAGTCTCTGAGTGAAAGGAGAAGGGCAGCAAACAGTGAACAGGTTAAAGCTTAGTGTGAGTATTTGGGAATCTGTACTGGCAAGCCTTTCAGATAATGGATTGAATGAGAAAGAAAGAAGGTCTACAAGCCAAAGGCCTAAAGTTCAAGAAAGACTTGCAACAGCGAGCAGAATCCTCTTCATTTGCTTTAAGCAGGAGAGTTGTTTTGAATAACTACATAGGCCCGTGCAGGAACCATGGGAGCCTGCAACTTTCTTAAGTGTAAGTATCCACTGTTGGAAGATGACAGACAGGCAATCCTGCAGGCAGCCCCCTATCATATCTAGCAGGAAACAAGTTGAATTTTGGGAAAACTTATACCCAATCTTATCTGTGTAGTTACCATAACAACTAACATATTCATCTCTTTAACACCAAGTTTACAAACTTACATTCAGCTGCTGAGGAAAAGGAGCAAACATGAATCGAAAACAAGAAGACATCTGCTTTCTAAGGAGATGTAAAGAGGTAATAAAATTGCCCATATTACTTAGGTGATATTATACATTACAGTGACAGCATTCATTTAGTACTTGAGTGTCTTGTAGGGTTTGCACTGAGAAATCTTTTAAATTTTTCATTTTCTTTAAATCTGTATTTCCATTTGATGTGCCATATATTCAAGAATGCATTTAAATATTCTATTAAAACGGATTCATTGTCAAATAACATAGAATCCGCCAAAGTAATAGCTAACATTTCAGCACTAAGCCTTCATCACAGCTACGTCAAACCCTTGATACCCCCTTCATTTCTTTCCAATTCTGGCACCTGTAACCATAGCAACATACACTGAAGCCTTTCAAGCAGAACAGAACTGACAATCACCCTAACAACACAAATACCTGAGCTGAGTGAGAAAAGAGAGGGGCAGAGCAAGTAGATAGCTGTTGAAATTAAAAGCTAATGACAAGAAAACAGCTGGAAACAAGCACCAGCTCGCACAGCTGCCTTCTTCACGCATATGAATGGTATGTAGAGCCCAATTTGATTTATGTTTTATTAGTGATGTTGACATCAATGAATACTTCATTAGGCATCATCTCAACAAGCAAATGGAGTGGAAACTTAAGAAAAATAAGTTGTTTGCAGAAAAATTCAAGGGCTGCGTCTGTTTTCCATGAACTTGAGCCATGTACGCTACTCCTGCTTATAGCAACAGAGAATCTCAAATCACTGAATCCTTTCAAAATGTAAACACGTGTCGGTAAACTGCGAAGATGTGTCTGCTATTGAGAAAAGACACGATTAGCCAATTAGAGTAATTACATGGATTAAGATTTCTTGTTTTTGGTGGTTTCTTTTTTTAATCCCTAATCCTTTCTTGCCTAGCAAAGGGAGGGATAAACAGCTAATATATCCAGGGAATTAAATGAGGGCAAACTGGGGCATTCTCATTTTCAGATCCCAAAATTTAATTGAAATTTTATGCTTACCTCAACATAACAACATGTGATGATTTCTGTTCAAGGGAAGTCAGAAAGGGTCACGTTTCTCCCAAGACTTCAATTATAGTAGCTTCTATGTCCCCTAAAACAGCATTTTGGCTTAGAAAATTGCCTTTAATGGTGCAGGTGTTTGTTGAGAGTATCCATCACATTTACTCCCAAGTAATCCATATTAATTCACCAGCTTCATTAGCAGCAGCCTTTTCTTCCATATGACAACATAAAGTGAATACAATTTTAAACAGATGTGTTGGTTTTCTCTGAATCAGAAAGTGGGAAAAGAAGCTGGCACTGGCTCGAGTCAGGCGAGATGAAACTCCAGCCCTTACATGCACACTGCATGGATTTCTAGAATGCATTGTGAGCAGGCTGCATATGCCTGCCCCCTCCACATCCACAACGAAGTGTGCCTGTGCCCAAGCAGCTGCTTACAAGTACCACTGACTGCTGCCTACCTACCAAGCAGATGATTGCCCCAACCCAACACAAATGATAAGCATTACTACTATTATGAAGAATGACCTGAAATGTCATTGAAAAGAGCTTACTCAAAATTTGTTCAAGCTATTTCAGCAGTTACTATTTCCCAAGCCCTTCAGAACATCACAGTAATGATGACTGGATATCTTTATAAGTGTCTTCTTTTAGGTATATGTACATATAATCCCACAACCGCAGTTCATATTTCTGGGAACCTTGTTCATTGTATTGCTTAGAACTGGAGTGTCAGGAAACAAAGAACTTATGAGCATCACAAATATAATTTTAACAAGCACTATTCAATACAATTCAACAAATGTCTGTGATAGGCTATTGACCCATACTTGTAAAGGCAGAGAAACGGGTAGCCCTAGATTCCTACAGCTGCCAGTCTGTTTCTAGAGGGAGGAAAAACCTTTCCTCAAGCACTGGCCTGCAGTTCTTTGTCTGCTGATTTACAGAGCCTTCACCCCAGCAAGGTCAATTCCTTGGAGAGGTATATGCTGGTTGTTTGCCATTATTCCCTCTAAAAGTAGCCTAAGAAAGCCTGCCCATTCTGGAAGAATTACTATGTTTCACCAAAACCTTCACTTAGGAAAGCTATCGTTCATGATAGGCATTAGGTCTAACACTTCTAGGTTAGACATGGAGACTGCCAAAAATTTTCTGTTATGTGAGAAAGGATATTGAAAGTCGTCTCATCCCTGTACTAGAGATGCCTGTTTAAACACTCAAAGAAATGAAGAAATTTTCATTTCTTAAGTGTCAAACTGATCATGGTGTTTCTCAAGTAAAACTCCTTTGTAACTATCAGTCTCTAAAATTCAGGCTGAACTCCTGGGCATGGATTATAAGGCGTAAGATAGCCTTGCCAACATTTCCAGTCTGTCCTGCTTGCCTCCTCCACTAGCTCTCAGTGCTCTTGCTGCCGAGATCTTGAACTTTTGGGACAATGACTATCCACTTTGTCTATAATCACAATCCTGGCACACAGCAGAACAAGAGATCCTCATTTCACAGATTCCATTTAGGACCTAGACTTTCACATGGGTTTATAAACACCTTTGGGTGCTTCTAGCATGGTGCAAAAATTGAAAGACACTGAGGGAGCTGGATTGAGATTCATTTGTGAAAGTGTCATTCTTTACTTTGCGGGGCAGAAGATGGGTGCATTGTAGGCTTTTGTGATCAAATGTTTATAGCAGCTTCCTAAGTTGAACAGGCCTACCATTTTGCTTTATCACTGCACTCTATATGCACTCTCCATACCCTAAACGCTTATATTCAAGTTGCTGTAAAAATGCAAGGTAGTTTTACAATGAGCACTTCAAATGCCTCTGAGAATACCACTGGGTTAACAAGTTCACAGAAATTTTGAATAGTAATGGCAAGATATTTGATCTTTCCTTTTTCTCATTTTTGGCATCTTTGCTAGAAAAAAAAGGAAGCATAACTGAATAAACCCTAGAATTAAGATCTTTTTTGAGTGACAATCTCTTTAGTTCTACACAGTTAAGAGAACCCCTATGGGGTTAATAGAAGACTTTTTTCCTCCTCAGCAGTTACATATTCCACTTAAAACGCTGGGTAACATCATTACTAGACCCTCTGGGACATCATTTGTTGCCTTTAGAACCTCTTTTTTGGAAGCAGAGCATTATGCTAGCATTTCACAGGGAGTGGGGTACTTTTAGGCTGTTTAGGACATCCAGGTTGACCGTCAAACCCAGAAGTTCTGAGTTCAGTGAGCCAACCATAGACTATTAATATTAAAGGGGACACTGGAAGTCATCTAGTGTAAGTGCCACTATTATACAGGTGGAAATGTGGAATGTAGCAGCTTCCTCAAAGTCATGGAGCTACTACCATAGCCTGGATTAGAAGGTAAGAGGCATTTTCCTTTGTATTGTCTGCTTACTAATGACACTGAATGATAAAAGTTAGGTTTATTATTTGCTGAGCACTTACTATGCCACCGGCACAATACAGAACTCTAGGGAATTTGAGACAACTGATATTTCCAATTTAGTGATTCAGAAATTCATACACAAGGTAATATGCTTAGAACTACCCAGTTGGAATGAATATTCTGATTAAGGAAGTGTTAGTCAGCATTTGAACTGGGGCCTAAGTGTAGAGTCATTACCAACTTGTTTCCAGAATGAGGTGAAGAGAAAGAAGGTACCAAGCTAAGGGAATGCTCTTAAGTTTCTTGCCAAGTTATACTTAAACTTTGGCTCAGGGGGTTGGTCAGATAGCTCAGCAGATTAAAGTTCCTGTTGAGGCAGGTGTAGGTGCAGGGGATTCAATCCCCAGCCTGTCATGCCAGCCCTACCACAAATGAGACTGGCTGTGGTGGCACATGTCTGCAATCTCAGAACTTGGAAGGCTAAAAAACAGAAAGGATCAGCAACAATCTGATCTGTGTAGTGAGACCCTGTAAACCCTGTACTATAATACCTTTTAAAAAATTAAACTGTGACTCAGCAAGAGGACACTGAACCTCGAGTCTTATCAGGGCCCAAAAAGTCTCTCTAATGTAGTAAACATAACCAAATTTTGCAAAGTAAAATGTTGTATCACTAAGCAGCAAAGGGGAATGACTCTTGTTGATCATGTTGTTTCACAAAAATTTCTATTGCAATGGCACAAGCAATCTTCATAAGTGTGGTGATGAAGTGCCATCTGTTCCCAGCCATCTAAAGATCATGGTCAACAGCACTTGGGAGGCTGAGGCAGGAGGATTGGTGTGAGTTTGAGACCAGCCTGGGCTACAAAAGTGAGTGCAGTACCAGCCTCAACTGCATAGCGAGACCCTGTCTCAAAAAGACAAAATAAATAAATAAATAAATAAAAGATCATGGTCAAATGGGAAAGATACACACACCTATTTAATTGATATTTTGTATGACCGAGGAGACTTTAGAGATGAAAATCTAAAGATCTAAGGGAAATGCCCTATTTTAATGCTTTCATTTAATAAAGAAAAAGCCATAAGAACTGTAATTGGACACGTGGGTCTAATATAATAGAGTACACTAAAAGCAATGGCGAAACACAGGCAGGCTTGACTGTTCAGATTCTTGAGTTTTCCTTGCTTTTGCTTTATAGCACAGGATTTCTTCTAGAATGAGAGTTCTTGGATTTATTAGACAAGATAAGTGAGAGGATTTGTTTATAGCCACCTCCTACACAGAAAGGGATCAATGGAGAACTATAGAAATATGACTAGTTTCTAGGTCCTGTCTTGAATATAGGAAACTCTAACTGCTTTTTATGAATATGTTTACGGAAGAAAGAGGTGTGAGAGACCAAAAGGATGGGACAAAGTCATAAAGATTTTGCTTCTAAGGCTGTCTCTGAAGTCTTCCAATTTTTATTTATCCGTTTATTTAGTATTAAGGGTTGAATTTTTACACTGAGCTAAATCTCACCAGTCAAAATTTTTCATTTGGAGACATGGTGCCTCTAAGTCACTAGCTGCTTCACTGGCTAGAATCTTCAGGCTCCTTCCTTCAGCCCTCTCAGTGTTATGGGTTTACAGGCATGGGCTACCGTACTTAGCTCATTTCAATGTCCTTTAGTGTAAAACTACATAACATGTTAATGTGTCATAATTTAGATTGTTGTTTTTGGAGTCTCAACATTTTGAATTTCATAAAATTCAATGAAGCCATGGAACTAAAGAGGAAGAAAATATTTGTAGTCAAAGTCATGAGCTGTTAGTTGCTCCTTGAGCCTCTCAGTTTATTGGTTTCTCCTCTTTGCAAACAATTAGTTTAACTTCATGCAGTTTATGTTGACAAATATTTCCTGTCAGACAAAATGCAATCTCCCCCCAAAAGCAAGGCCTCTCTATTGCTTTTCCTGCATATGCTCGGTGTCAAGCACCGTGTCCAACATATAATGTGTGCTTATGGAAAGGTTTGCTGATCTGAATACTTGTTTTCTGAAACAATAGATTTAGACAAACCTGTAGGTTTTTACCGGTCACCCTAGAATCCAAACCAAATGTGGTTTTTGATAGAATACAAAAGTTCTAGTCTTTGAATCTGCTTTAATTTTCTTATTCTTCCAACAAGACACTGGACATCCAAAGTTAAAAGAGGAAAGGTTTCTTTGATTCACAGTTGGCAGAGGATTCACTTCATAGTTAGCTGGCTCCAAGACAAGACAGCATGGCAGAGCAGCATCAGAGTGGAGCAGCAGTTCATGGTAGGCATAAGATAGGAGGGCCTCAAAGCAGTGAAGTAGTAAGGAAGCAAAAGCAGCCTTGCCTTCTTTCTATCCCTTTACATGCATCCAAGCTATCCACCTTTGGGTGGTGCCGCACACATCCACAGGGCTTTTCCATTATCCACACCCAGAACTATGGCTAACCTATCAGTGGACTGATTTAATAATAACACCCAGAATCAAACACCTAGCATTACACTCTGTAGATTCAGGCCACGTCTCAAAAGCCTCACCTAGAGCTTAAAGCGAGCACCCAAACTCGTCTGGAGGCAGCAGCTGCAGTCAGACCCAGAGCTTGGCCATCCCCGCCACCCGCTGTGTGGTGCTCGGCGATGTTGTGCAGCTGCCGACTGGGGACTACAGCGTGACCCCTGGCGGCACGCTCTTCAGCACCACCCCAGGAGGGATCAGGATCATCTATGACCTGAAATTCCTGATAAAATGCCAGAACTCTCCTATGGCCAAAACGCCTCCAACGGACCTGCCTACTACCCCGGGGTCACCAGCCCTACCACTGATGAGTCCTCCTCAGAAACCAGCCACAACCACCTGCGCAGCAGTCCGGAAGACAAGCCAGCAGGCAGTGAAGAATCACAGTTTGAGATGCACATTTAAGGGACCAGCTATCGGATGGAGCTGCACTTCCGGGCTCGTGGCCCTTCTCAGGAGGACACGAGCCAGCCTTTGGAACGCCAGCCTCCTGGGCAGGTGTTGGGTGTACGGTTGGCCACCCTGCCGCTCTATCAGAACACCTGCTCACTCCTGTGAACACCAGCACAAACCTTGTGCCTCTTTAACGCAGAGCTGCTACCCCAGGAACAGTTTCCTGCCATACCTCACAACCAACTGCCAGCAAGTAGACCTGGATGCCTCTTCTAAACAATCATCTCTGGGGTCACTCACCTCTTCCTTAGGTTGGGGAGCCTGGGAAAGCACCACTCTTCCTTTCTTAAGAGAGGAAATAAAAGCCACCCTCACTCTAGGGCCAAATCATGGGCCCTGTCTGAGCTCTTTTTAACTCCAAGTGAAAAAAAAAAGTGTCATCTATGAGCACATGAGGCTTTGGATGGACACTCAGATACAGACATAAGAACTACTCTAAACATCTTTTTGAAATTAACAAAGACATCCAGTTTTGTTTCTAGAACTTTCTCAGACTGACTCATCTGAACAGGCTGGAAGTTGAGCATGGTTTCATCAGTTCTGAGTACTAAGCTTTGCAACTTGGAGTGCAATGAAGAATCCATGGAGAGGGAGAGATTTGATTTGAGTGACTGTCACCTGCACTAGAATGGCTGGCACCCGCGTCTGTACAGAAGGTGAGAGGTGACAAGCAGAAATGAAGATTGTTTTTAAAATGTTACCTAAAGACAATACATGAGGTCCAGTAATTAAATACCAAAACCCAATCTGGGTGAAATGACAGCATGGAGGAGGGCACTTATCAGACACAGCAAAGGAAACAAGGCAAAAGTGCATGATTTTTTTGCACATTTACCTTAAATGACAGCAACATTGTCCTAAAGGGAAGACAAGCAGCTTACCCCACAATCCATTCCCGTCCCCCACGCCCCCACCCATTAAGGTCTAGCTCCAAACAAGCCCTCTTAAAATGGAAACCTGCATCTGATTTTGCCTTTCTGAAGCAAAGTAGGTAAAGTACGGATAAGAGAGGAGGCACAAAAGTGTGGAGGCAGTGTCCGGCTGCAGCAGGCTCTCAGTGCTGTCTCAGGGAGTTCATTTGAGAATGAGAGAAGTACGTATTATTTACAAGCACATAATGTCACACCACAAAATGGCTTCGTGTGAAAAGTCTTTACCCACACATGGCCAGAGTGGCAAGCTATTCTTAAGCAGATGAATCTTTGACTTAGAAAAAAAATTCAAGTAAATGGCTAGTTTTCCCATTAGTAGATTTTTCAACTATGCCCAGATGAAAAAAACAAAAAGAAAAAGAAAATTACCCAGGATCACGGGGGTCCCTCCATCTTGGGTGCTCATGTGCTATTGACAAGTTATAATGAGACCTTCTCTGGCCCAGAATGAGAAGGCCCATTAAAACTCAAGGAACAGGAGAGCAAGCTTTCAACTCCCTTGTTTTTTAAACTTCGCTGGTTTTTAGAAATACTAAATGAATTGCCTGAAAAAACGATGTATTTTATTTCAAAGTGTGTCTGCATTCTTGTATTTGCATTTGCATTTGAATTTGAGCTACTTAGGGTGTCAGTTGTTGGATAGAAGAATGGAAATGAGACTTCTGTGGTGGGTTCAGAAAAGACTGATATGTTGACTCTTCCACTCAGTCACTGTGGAAATAAGCCTCATACTAACCTTGGCTTCTTCTTGATCAAAACATATCAATTAACATGGCTTGAACATTGCTTTCGTCTGTACTACAAGAAAGGAGGATCCCAAATTTTACACCATTAAATAAGATGACTGTTCCACAATGTAACCCCATTAGGATGCCAAGCAATAATTCCAAAGGGTTCTCTTAATGTATACCCTCAACAATCTGTGCCTGAGCATTTATTATGCTGAAACATTAAATAATCCAAAAATCACTTAGATTAGGTTGTGAGAGTGTGCTCTGATTTGGGTGCATGTGTGGCAGGTGTGCCCTCCTAATTACTTTTTCTTATGCTAATATTAGCACAGATTTCTGTGCCTCAAGCACATAATTGGTGGCACATAGACAGAGAAGTCAAAGGCAACTCCCAAGTTCAGTCATTGTTAGGAAGGGAGGTAGCTTTAAGGAAAGACAAGGTTTCCCACATGTTGATTTGTAGTTGGTACAAGAGGAAAAACTGTATGAAAAATGTTCTGTCTGTACTCTCCACAAAAGGCCTAGACTGGAATTTCAGGCAATGAACACAGCTGATGGGCATCTGGCAACAGCGAAAATATATTAAAGAAACCTCTGAAAGGGGTTAGCATTGAGATAGAGTAAGTCTCAAGCTTGTTTTAAGTACCAGGTTTGCAAGGGAGAGAAGATTTGGAAGGACGAGAAAGCTGATGAGAGATTTCCAGCAGTAAGGATGGCCCCTTGGTAAGTACTGGAGTGTGACAAGTCACTAGCTAGGCAGAGTGGTTGGAAATCAAAGTGCATGTGGAAGAACAGAAGAAAGGGATGGCGTGGAATCAAAAAGGTTCAAAGAGACTGAGAAAAGTAAACTTACAACAAATGGGGGAATGAGAGCAAGGGAAAACTATGGTTGCTTATATTTTTCTAGAAAGAAGAGGCCTGATTGGTAGGTGCTGTTTTGGATTGGTCATAGGAGAAGCTGATGATTGCTGACAAAGATGCTGTAAAACCTGAAGACTGGAGGATCCACACCCAAGGTGGCTTCCACACTCACCTGCCTCTTTCTGGACTGGAATGGGTTAAGGTTTGGCTCCACTGGGATAATCTACATGTGGAAAGACTCTTAGTGCCACTGGCAGTGTGCCAGTTTCAGAGTAGTATGCTTTCTATCTAATAGGGAAGATCAGATCTCCTAGAGTGAGTGAACCAGAAAGCAAGGTGAACTGGTTTGACCTTTGAAGACCAACGTTCAGAAGTTACAGGGTCACTTGCATCATATTTTCCTGTCAATACCATCATAAGACTCCTGAGACCTAAACGAAGGGTATATGAACACCCAGCTGCCAAGGAAAGGGATGTCCACTATGTGGTCATCTCTTTAAACTGTCGCCACCTCCTTTAAAGGCAATTTAACTTCACTCATAATGGTTTACTCCTCTTCATTTTCTCTGTTGTTGCAGGCACCTGTCTTTTCTGACCTCACACATTATAATCATCTTACAATATTCTCTCTGTCTCCACTTCTGCCCCTCTTATTCATTTTCCATAGAATAGCCAGAGTGACTTTTGTAAATATATAAATCTCTTGTAGAATCTGCTAATAATTTCCCTTTGCCTTTTGTCTTTTGCTTTACATCCTGGTCATTCTAACTTGATTTTCCTGCTTCAGTATCAGCCAGCACAGGAAATGAAACCAAAGTGCCACCTGCCACCCTGTCCAGAGTCACCATCTTGCACGTGACCACCGGAGGAGCTTCTTAATTAGTCACCTGGCTTCTACCCATGGCTTCTTATAACTTTTCTCACCCTGCCTCTGTAAAGGTCTTTCTAAAATACTAGTGTTTCAGACTCAAGGTTCCTAGGCAACTCATCTTTGACCCCAAACTTCATCTTTTTTCCCTAGATTTTTCTGTTTTTGTAAATTATCCACAGTTTTCCAGCCCAAATCTTGGAACTTTATCTTCTAGCTTCTCACAGTGAGGCACAAATTCTTTAAGTTACACTTTGTAAAGCACAGAACTTAGCAAAATTCTGCCCTTGGTTCAAGACCAGGCTCTGATTATATATGAGTTATTTGCATTGGATAAACTTACTTCGTAAAAACAGTTGTTTTTTTTTCTGTAAAATAATGTGAAAATAGTTTAAGAGTGGTGGCACCAGATTGCAATCCTACCATTCAGGAGGATGGGGCAGGAGGTTTGTGAACTCAAAGGCCAGTTTGGGCAACTTAATGAGACTTTGTCTCAAAAAATCGTAAAATAGACCAACAATAGAATATTCTCAGGAAACATTTCTTAAAAATCTATAAACAACATAACAATCACATAAAGACATTAGCAGAAACTCTATGAAGATTATTTATAATTTTTTAAGCTTTTTTTTGTTTTGCAGTACCATTGCTCAAACCTAGGGCCTGGCACATGCTAAACAAGTCTCTATCACTAAGCTATACTCTCAGCGTTTTCTTCCAATTAAATTAAATCCTTAACCTGCTTTGAATAAACAAGCTACAAAAAAATTAGTGGCAATAAGAAAATAGGAAGGTGATGTTTCTTGAATATTATGGAACTAATATTAAATTTGGTCCATGAAGATTACTATGATTATTAGAAAAGTGTGCTTAAGTTTATATATATATATATATATATATATATATATATATATATATGTCTTTATGTGTCAAAATACATAATTTATATTGTTTTACATAAAACTAGATGGTGTATATAAGCAAAATACTAACAATTCTTAAGTTTAGATAATGTTATTCTATATGATTCTCTTTTTGACATGTTTGAAAATTTTAATGAGCAAAATACATAAAGAGCCTATCCATTATAGGCCTAGAATCATTGACTTATATTTATTCTCAACTGTTGCTGTGTGTTAGAAATTGATCAGTTTCACCTGTAAGGAGCCAGAGACTAAATACTTCAGACTTTGTAGGCCATATAGTATCTGTACACTACAGCAGCTCTTATTCAACTATTCCTTCTTATTTTCAGTACGTTTCCAACTTTGTTAACATGCATCTTCAACAGCCTCCTATACGCACACACACACACACACACACAAACACACACACACACACACGTGGCTGCACACATGCACATACACACTCACCAAGATGGGTCACAGTTGAGCTCTTCCTTGATAATCTTCATTGTATCCTTCTCTTGAGAGGCATCATACGTACCTCATAATCTGAACAGATATCTCATTTTCCCCTTCCTTGAAAGTGGATATTTTGATATTGATGTAACATTGAGATATTCCCTAAAGAGCTATAAGGATAGCCAATATTTTGGCCCTAGTCCTTCAAGGTCAATAAAGACCCAGGATATAGAGAACCTGTGCTGTAATATCCTATAACTCAGAGGTGTCCCAAATTTCCTGGTCAAGGAGATTATGGGACCTCAGAGGAAAGGGATGAATGAACTGCAGTGCGTTTAAGGAGAGTCACCCAGAGAAAAACATT
>PVJA010026327.1:0-29763 GCA_004027025.1 Myocastor coypus | reverse complement strand
GGAAAAAAAAAAAAAACAAAGCACACTACGTAGCAACCAAAAAAAAAAAAAAAAGAACTATGATCCAACTTGGATGGCTCTCAAGGTGGTGTGCTGAAGGAAATACACTAGAACCAAACAGCTCACTTTGCAGTTCCCTTTGTGTGGCATTCCTGAAGAGGTGAAACCACTACTAGTAAAGAACAGAAGCAGGGCTGCCTGGGGTGAGTGAGGGCTGAGGGGACAGGAGGACACTGCCAAGGGTCTGGGGGCTGCAGACTGCTGTTCTATATCGTGGTTGCTGTGATGAATACATAAAGCCATACTTGAGTTAAAATTCATAGAACAGTATACCAAAAAATATTGAACTGCATGATAAACACAAAAATAAAACATTTGTTCAATGAATATAGGCTTCTTTCCTTTAAAAGCCTTTCTGTTTAGAGAGCTTTCATGATGATTGTCTAACACATAAAGAAAGCCCCCACCAGATTCCTTTGGATCATTCCCACGTTGCAGTTAGTAATTTCATTTCTAAGTGAAATGCTAATATTTAATTATCATTAGAATTATTCTACTATTCTAATTTACTAATACCAAGTATTTTATACTAATAATGACTTAAAATCCTATCTCTTCCACATGCAAAGAGACATTTATTCTCGCTCTCAGTATAGTCAAAACGTATCATGTTAATATCTATTAAACAGCCCTACTATTTAAAGTGTAGCATGTGTCTGTTAAAATATTTATGCAGTTTATAAAAGCAAGGAAATGTTCTTATGATGTTGCATAAAAAAGGACTCTTACATTATGCTTTCAACTTTGTAAAAAAATACAGATCTTTGATATATTTATTATTGATGAGTGACAGGATTACATTTGTCTAACATTTAAACATAGTTTCTTATTCTGTAACTATGCCAACAAATGTTTGTCCTGAGAATTAGTTAGTAAAAATTACTGTCAAAACTTTATGAGCCAAGATGTTTACAACCATATTAAAAGAGCAAAAGTCTGGAAACAACAAAAATTTCTTAGGAAAGAAGAATATTTGTTAAAATACCATTTATTATGGAAATATACAACAAAAATGATGGCACTGAAGGCAAAGGCACTTCATTAATTACATAGGAGACACATGATGTTAGGTGAGGAAACTAAACAGCACATGAGACACTGTCCTGGCTCTGTAAAATATGCTACGTATGTGACTTCATCTGTATACAATTAAATAATTTATGTTAAAATGGAATGGAATCCAAAATAAGTTTATAGGGGCTGGGGAGATCGCTCAATACAATAAGTATAATAAGTGCTTGCCTGGCAAGCACAAGGGCCTGAGTTCAACCCCTGGTTCCTCAAGAAAAAAAAAAAAAAAAAATCAGAATGTTAACAGTGCCTGGCCCTGAAATCCAGATGATACCAACAGCTTCACACGCTTCTGGACTGCCTAGTACATCCCTAAGGTGCACGCAGTATTTCTAGAACTCTGCCCCTGGAACATTCTGGAGCCCTCATATTTATTAAACAAATGCTCAGTGGATGCTCTCAGGCAAAATTAATGGCTGCTTCATCCATGAAGCCCAGAGCACGCACCATCCATGCAGGAAATGACCTATTAGTAGACACACACTGAGCATTCATTCCCACACCACAAGCCAGCATACAGCTAGCCACGGTGCTACTAGTATGGTCTATCTGGATTTGAAAGTGAGCTTATCTGTTTATTTATTATTATTATTTTTTATGGCTGGCTCAGCCTGCCCTGGAGGTGGAGCTGGCGCAGCATGTGGTGCCAGAGATCAAACTGTGGTCCCTACAGTGGCTTAAGCTTGACTAAGCAGGCATTTTAGACCACTGAGCCATCTTGCCAGCCCAAGTTTATCTGTTTATTGACAACAGCCTGGCTCAAATTAAATTTTTTGGGACTGAATTAAACAAAATTCACAATAATGCCATTCTGATGCTGTTAGTTTCTATACCCTTCATTCTAGAATAGAATCGTGCTCTTGTACTACACATTTATACCCACGGCCTCTGTGTTACTCCACAAGTCACTGTAAACACACACTGTGAACACCAGAATTGGGCTCTCAGCAAGGGCTGATTTAACTTGGGGATGTACAAAGATTTTCTGAAGTACTCTTTGTAAGAAAAAAGAATTCATGAAGCAAGTTTTCCTTTTTCAAGCTCTGGACAATTTTGAACATCTCAATGACAGGACAAGTGTTCAAAACTATGCCACTGACAGTTTTTTATTGTTGACCTTAACTATGAATAATTTTATGTTCTCAAGTATAAAATTCATAATTCTCATACTTTTTATCTCAGTGAGTGCAAACTGTAGGTATTTTTCCTATTTATAAAATGTCTTATTCTTTATAAAACAAAATCCTTAAGCTATTTTTATACAGTGATTACTCTTGAAAAAAATGTTCTTACACTTAAAAGGGGCCATGGTGTTGATCAGGAGGAAACTATAATTGCTTGCAGTACACCTGCAATGATTTCAAGTACGAAGGCACATCTTCAATTTCTCTGAATTGTACTAAGATCTTATTTGCTGTTCTTGCTAATCTATCTTTATTTTTCCTGTACCCAGAACAATAACATTTATTCCTGCCTGGCCTCATTTATGCACAGATATTCAATTTAATTACAAAGATAATCTCACGGGTGACAGGGAAATAGGTGTAGAAAATTGGTCTTTTGGATGAGGCACAGCTGTTACAGAAACAATTTTAGAAAAGCTTAAGATTTTAGAAAAGCTATTATATGGAAAGAATGCTTACTGTTTATTTATTTCAAGAAAACGATAAAGATTAAATGTGACCATTCCAGTAGGTAATACTCCTTCCACAGGATTCCACCGGTCCCCAGGAAAGCGGACACCGGGCAGATGCTTCGCCATCTTGGGTAGGTACCACTCATATGTCATCATCTGCCAGAAGACAGCACGCGGTATGCTTTTAGTAGACTTCTTTGCAAAAGCAAAGGTAGCAAGTAAAAGGTTCTACAGTGCAAATATACTTGCTCAATAACTAAATACTTTCAAGTACAACAGAGAAGTGTGGCCCAGGATAGTCCCATGGCACAGATCATCACCTCCACTGTCACCCTGAGGGTGGGGACTGCTTCTGCTTCCAGAAAGAAGCCACGAGGCTTCCTTCACTCCCAGGCTCCAGGCATAGCTCTGGGCCTCTTCCTCCCACTCCTGGGCTCTGAGGGAAGCGTACTCCTCTCTGTGCATAGGCCAGGCCACCACAGCAAGACACAACTGTGTCAGCATGACACTGCCTCACCTGTTCAGAGGGAGAGCACCCTCATTCACCACAGAGAGCAAGACACAGTCTCTGTTCAGGCTCAGTAACACTATCTAGGCTGCATATTACAAACCCCCTGGCCAATGAGCTCAATTTATTAGTCTTCCCAAGTTAATTATGTATCTTTACATGTTCTTTTGATTAAATTATTAGGAGAAAATAACTTCTTAGAATTCTATTCTTAATACATATGTATGACTTAATTCTAGACTTTCATGTAGAGAATCCCTCTCTATGTAGAAAAGACATTTTGAAAGCTTTCTTAGAGCTTATGCATCAACGTTGAAGCAACTGTGCTTGTATGTCTTCCTTCATTAAGGTGTTAACTAGTGATTTACAACTTATTTATTTGTGGTACTAGACATAGAACACAGGGTCTCTTGACCAATGAACTACATACTCAGCTGACTTATTTTTGTGAGAGGATCTTATCTTACAAAGTTGCCCAAGTTGGCCTTGGATGTGCAGTCCTTCTGCCTCAGCTTCCTGAGTAAGCTTGGAGTACAGGCATTCACAACCATGCCCAGCTAGAAATTGATTTTAATCTAAGTGTACCTTGTAAAATTCAAGAAAGACTTACTGCATTAGATTGTATTAACCCATAGTTTGTTTGGGGGAATACCGATATTAATTAAATATCCTCTCTGTGTTAATGGCCTTCATGTCCCTTACTCAGTTTTCATAATAACTGTACTATGTGAGAATAATTGTGTCAGATACTGCTGGTTGCCTATGTGATGGCTACCACCTTCCTTTTTTGCTGCTGTCCTGTGTGGATCAGGGCAACAGCATGCTTCAGTCTTTGCTAGTGACTGCTGCAGGTGTTGGCGTGGGAGCCACACTGCTGGAGGTCTCCCAGTGTGGAGGTGGGAGAGATAGGGGCCCCAGAAGAAGCACCTCATGTTAAGGTAGGATGCTGGGGTGAGCAGCTATCCTGCAACTGTGAGCAGGAAGTCAGAGAAGACCCCAAAGTGCTGCTGTCCTTGAGCTGTGTGTGTCAATGCTACAATCACCTATTTCCCAACTACTCATTATATGAAATAAAACCTACATAATTTAAGCTCATCTTCTTCGGCATTTTGTGTTCTGCATTCTAAAGCCTCCTGATTTATAATGATAACTTCTATTTAATGCTCTGAAAGAAAATCACTTGTCCCTCTCATACACCTAGGTAATGAGGAAATGAAGACTAGGATTTAGGTCTTGTTCTCTGAGATTCAGGCTTCTCAACTGTAGTAGCTGCTGCTGCAAATAGTATATATATGATATATATATTATATATAATGTGATACACACATATATATACTTATATATGTATATGCATATTATATATAGTATATATGTACATATATTTTTACATACATACACCTACATACAAACAACACATACCCATTATATATGATTTAAGTGCTGGTATTGAACTCACAGCCTCACACATGCTAGGCATGTACTCTACCACTGAGCTACACCACCCACATTTCTCCCCAAGTAATATTTATAATCATAGTGTAACAACATGTTATTAGCGAGTAAATATTTTTCAGAAGCTAAACTGAAGATCAGATTCATCAATTTATATAAATAATTACATGCAAATTGCTTCTAAAATATGCAACTTGCAAGTTCCTCATATTATTTGAAAATTTGTTTATAGTTTTTCCCCAAAATTCTATCTTTTTAATTCGACAGTTTATTAAGTATTCTAATAATTGTCCAGTTAATCATACCATTCTTTCAAAATTGAGAATTTTTGTTTTCCTGATGATGCCTCTAAACACCAGTTAGATTTGCTCCCTTTTAGGTATTTGTGGTCTACACAATAAATCTTATATCTACACATAGTTTTCCACTTGCAAAAAACTGTTTTACTACCCACAGAAATTTCTACAAGTTCGCTCCTAATGTATTTTTGTCATAGAATTGGCTAAGATTACACAAAAAAATCCTATAGCAGAATTTTGGTTGACAATTCTTACTTTGAGAAATTCTTTGAGATGTGTACTTTCCCATAGTGAGATTAACATCATATTTAGCTTATGGTTAGGGTTAGCTCCACTGCTGGATGACATCCTTTGCCCTTTTGAAAGTTTTTATTTTGAGAAAAGAATCTGCCAGGTTACCTAGGCTGGCATTAATCTCATGATCCTCCTACCTCGCCCTCCCAAGTAGCTGGGATTACAGACATGCAGGACTAAGCTGACAAAACACAGCAATTCTTTCTCTCTCTTTCTCTCTGTCTCTCTCCTCTCTCTCTTTTGATGTATTTGTTACAGGGTCTCACTATACAGCGTGGACTGGTAGTGATCCTCTTGTTTTCAGCCTCCCTAGCCCTGGGATTATAAGTGTGAGCCACCATACCCAGTCTCAGTGGCCAGCTCACCAGCATAGCATGGGGTGTGAGGGATCAAACCCCCGTTCCTGCATTTCTTTAAGCAGGTTCTCAGTCTGCTAAGCTATTTCACTGCTCCAAAACAGAGTAATGCTTAAAGAGTGAGTTTAAATGTCAAAGAACACATACGATTTATATTATTTAACAAAAGAATGTGATATGTAGTATAAGAGTCATTATTAACAATGCACTCTTCCTTCCTTTCTCCCTCCCTCTCTGTCTCTGTCTCTGTCTCTGTCTCTGTCTCTCTCTCTCTCTTCCTGGTACTGGGGATCAAACTCAGGACTTTGCCCTTGCCAGGCAGGCACTTATGCCACTGAGCCGTATCCCCAGCCCCTCAACCATTATTTAAAAGCCGGTGCTTTTCAAAAATGTATTATAAATGACTGCTATCTTATGGATGAATTTTACATATTATGTATTATATATGATAAATACTCACTTCCTGATCCACTAGTGTAATATCTGGCCGTAAGCCTTCGCAGTAGTGCATGTAACGGAGAGCATTTCCTGGCAAGTCGCCTCTGAGTAAGATGATTGCATTGTGGGGCATGGAGTCCAGAAGGTTCTTTGCAAATGTGCTGATCACATTGTTGGTCCTTTGGTCACAAATGCTAAATAGAAAGATAAAGAAGTTCAAGTTGCAGCAACTAATAGCTATGTTTTAAGAACAGTGACATTCCTTTCAAATCACACAATCTACATTTAGCGTCTCAATATTGTTTAAAATCCTCTAAGAGGCTGCATACATTTGGAAAAAACACTATTATCTGATAAAAAAGAAATACCTAGCTGTACAGCTGAAAAACCTACTCTGCTGCTTTACTTCTACAATTTACAACCAATTTCATAAAAAGGGAACCAGTCTGGGTCCAAGAGTAAGCCCCCCACAAGGAATCCAAACACATCCAACAAAGCCAAGGTCTGCGACTACACAGAATTAAGGTAGTTTTGTGTTAATTCCATTTACAGCAAGAACTTTCAGAAATGCAAAAGGAAGCCTGCCAGTTCTGACATGAACCCCACTGCTTCTAGACACCCCACGCTTCCTGCATGCTCTCTCCCCTCAAGGGCGGATCAAGGAAGAGCAGCGGAGTGTTTCGTCCATCTCTCTCCACACATTGCTTACTCTTGCTGACAATAGCAGGACAACTCTTTTCGACAGCAAAGCAGATGCCAGCGAGATAGCTCAGTGGGCAAGCTTAGGCAGGCACTGGGGACCACAGTTCAGTCAGTCCCTGACACTACATGCTGTGCCAGCCCTGCTCTGAGCCGGCCAAAAGAAAAGAGCAAAGCAGATTTTCTAACGTCAAAGAAAAAACACATGAATTCTGAAAGCTTAATATGAAAAGAGACAAAGCATCAGAAAAATAGGAGAAGAAATGTCCTTTGTGGTAACACCAGGTGTATTACATTCGATGGAGCCGAGCAGCACTGCCTAAAGCTGAATCACTAAGTCAGCCTCACAAAGCAAACAGACTTCTAGGAATGCATTAGCACCCTGACTTTGCAACAGCTGGGAGGGTGACTTTCCTATCCCTGCTCCCCACCTTGCTGTGGGTGCTCCCATGCACTTTGCCACCCCGCAAGGTAGCTAGCAATGCTATTCCCTTGGGGGACACCAAGTCATCAGAACAAGGTAAAATGTTCAGTCTGTGCACACACTGCTGGTACAAGGCTGGACAGAAGGAGCGAGCCCAAGCAACCGGAGGAGGGCAGCCTCCTCCACAGATGTGTGGCTGCAAAACCTCTGGGAGGATGAGGACCACAGCTTTCAGCTAGGCTGCAAGAGCAAGTTTAGCATACAACGATTCCAGTCAAATCTCACAATAACAAAACACCAAGGGACTTTTTCTTTTGAATCATGTAACAAACTGCTAGAACTAAACTGTCACCTAAGACTCAGACATGTTTTCTGACACAGTTCATTGTGATCATTAGTTAAGAAGAAACTTAACTAATTAGTATATATATATATATATATATATATATATATATATATATATATACTACATACTAATAGTTCAAGTTTTAGAACTTAATTTAAAAATAATTAAGAGTGCCTACTACAAGGAGTAGTCCAAAGAGTCTCCACTACAAAGTTAACCAGAAAAGGGCTCAATATTACTCAAAAGATGAACTCTTTGGAACATTGAATACATACAAAATAGCTCCACTAGGAGACTTGCAAGTGTCTTGACTCTCTTGCTAAGTGGTATTTTAGATCATGGACTCTTACACATCTGAATTCTACAAATCATCTTCAGGGCTCTTCAGAGGACAGATGCAGTCTGTGCACTGAACCCGTGTGTGTCGGGGCAAGGACACACTCGCCAGCCATTTGGAGTTCCATCTCAGGAGCATTATCTCCTCTCAGACATCAAAGACCACTGTTCTCACGACTACGACGTCTCTCACTCAAGTCTTGCAAACCAATGCAAGCTAAAAATGAAACCAAGGGCCACAATCTAAGTCTCCCTCTGTCTTTCTCTTGGCTGCTTCTTTTCATAAAAATAACCCCCGGCTTACCTATAATTAGAATACATTTGGTAAATCACAAACAGAGTTGCCGAAAGCCATTCCAGACACTGAAGCCCACCACTGTTCAGCGCTCTCTTGGTCTCAGATGTGAGACTGGCCAAGCCGAGGCCAGCGAGGACAGCCACTACTGCATTGCTCTGCATCCAGAAGCGTTCCACCTGCAGGAGACACAGAAATCATGTGTCTGGCTGGCTGCTCTCGCAAGCACTCAGGCACTTAGCTACTTCAACAATGCATTGAGTACACCCAGTGTCATGCCTGCACTCATGCAGATCTTGTTAACTAACTTCTTGAACTGAGAGCATAGATTGTTTCATTTTTCAAATTTCAGGCAAAATCTGACATAGGCCTCTTCTATTTTTAATCTTTTTTCAAGTTTTTGTGGTGCAGAGGATGGACCTCAGGGCCTAAACCTGGACCTTGTGCATCCCAGAAGAGCATCCTGTCACTGAGCTACATCCTAAACCTGCATCTTCCTTTGCAGATGCAAACATTCACTTCAGTATACTAACTGTCCACCCAAGACTCCAGAAATCAGGTGGACAAAGGAGGAAAATGCTCTGGCCTGATTCCTGGTTCCCATCCCTTGAGTCCAACAGTGCTGGAGTCGTCCTCTCCTTCTTCCTGTGAATGCGGGAATGATCTGACAGGGAGTGGGGAGCTGGGATTAAGCCTGCTAGCCCACCCCTCTCCCTCACCCTCCTGCCACATCTACTTTTGGAAGTGAGTTGTCCCAGGAAGCCTTTGTCTGGGGGCAGAGTCTGTGGTGCCAGTGGAGGGTGACAGGGCCAGGCCTATCCTGTGCAACTGCATGTGATGACAGCTGGGTTTGCCCACACTGGTAGCAGCCTGGGGGCCCTTACCTGCAGATGGAGCCACATTCTGCAGTGCCAGCATGACCAGTAAAGTGGCTCACCCCATTTACACTGGCTTATCTAGTTTCTCAGTTGATACATGTAGTTTCTATCGCAAGGAGAAGAAATAGCCTAGTGTCATGGTCAGCTGCTGGGAAAACAGCTCTCTGGCACAGTGAGCTAAAGAGTGAAGGACTGTGTTGGTAAGTGCCTCAGTCATGCCAGTTATGCCTTACTTCTTGTGCTGTTCCAAAACAACTTCCAGGCAAAATGCAATTGTACATATATTTGCAAGTAAAATTTATACCAAATGACTAAAATGTCTGAGATCTCTTTTTATATTCTCCAACAGTGTTAACTAAATGTTGGAACTCCTCCCTACAAATAGGCTTAGTCTTAATGGGTTAATAATTCAACTTTTGATTTATCAAAAATTATATATATATGATTTTCTTCTGAAATCATTTGCTCCACGAGGTTCATGAATGATACATTTATACAATCTTCACAAACTTTCTGGTTGAAGAATACATCTAAGTAGAACTTACCACACCCATGAAAAGTGGTTTTGAAATATCTAAATTTGCCCTCCAAGCAAAGAACAATGAGTAAATGTAAAGCATTCCAGTAAAAAGCCACACTAATGATGAATTTCGTCTGTCCCTACAAAAAATAAACAAACAAATAAATAAATACAAGTATGAGCAAAGTTATTTATATGCATGAACATCAATGATAGTAACACACAGCTTTAAACTATAGGAAAAGTATCTCTCTTCCATTTTTAAGAAGAAAAACTTCAGATTTTTAAATCTGAGTAAGTACAGAAAACCAAAATCTGGTAATAAACTGCATATTGTTGGCAACATAACTTGGAACTGTGAAGTAAAGGGTGCTGACAGACAAGATACAAACTACTGATCTTGATAAATTTCAGGAGTAACCAAACATATAATATAAAGCACTACCTTCATGTGTAAAATAAATCTCAATGCTGGTTAGAATTTAGGATGAGAGTACATTAGCATAATCTTTGAGAAAAATTAAATAATGTGTCCATGAAGGGTCTTAATAACACTCATAATCATTTACTAAGTCACCTGAAATTCAGCTTTAAATCTTTTTTTTTCCTGATACAGAGTCTCGCTACACAGTTCAGACTCACAGTGATCCTCCTGTCTCAGCCTCCCCAGTGCTGGGATTAGAAGCATGTGCCACCACGGCTGGTTCTAGGGCTGGCATGGAATGAGGTGCCAGGAATCAAATCTGGGTCCTTGTGTTTGGCAGGCAGGCACTTAGACCACTGAGCTGTATAAATCTTTAAGTAATACATACAAATATTTTAAAAATCAGTGCATAAAAATTCTCTAAGCATTTATAGCAGTGAAAAAGTAAAAGCAAGCAAATGGCTCTCAAAGAGGAGAACATTCTATGGTATGGTATGGTATGGTATGGGAAAACATGAACATGAACAATACTGTGTTAAGTATTAAGTAAATAAAACTTATAAATGTATGTGTAAGTATTCAATATATGTGAAAGTATAATGAATAAAAAATTAATAGGTGGGCCAGCCAGATAGTTCAGTGGACTAAGGCATACACTAGAGTGCAGTGGCTGGGGTTTGAGTCCTGGTGTGCCATGTTGGTCCTGCCCCTGGGGTATGCTGAGGCAGCAACCGAGACTGGGTGTGGTGCTGCACACCTGTAATCCCAGCACTTGAGAGTTTGAAAACAGGAAGCTCACGACAAGTATAATCCATGCAGTGAGACCCTGTAGACCCTATAGCAAATACATTTAAAAAAAGTTAATACGGAGTAAGGCTTTCTTTTGTTATCAGAGGAATTTATAGTCATCTGTTTCCTTTGTAAATCAGTAATACTAATCACGGGCAGAGTAAGCAATCAAAACTGAGGCTTGAGACATCAAACGACTGCTTCTCTGTATGAACTGACCACTTTCTAACTCATAATCAGAAGATAAAATGAGCCAGGGAGAAAGCGAAGCACATCTGCCTCACGGGGAGCTGGCAGAGCCACTGATGTGGAGCACAAAGAATGCAGTCCCGCTCTCCAGCGATTCATGGAACATATTAACTCAGTCAATGACCATGGTAAAAAAAAGCATAGGAAAAGGGATGACTTTACTCACCTTCTTGCTGAACTTATATTTGCCCAAACTGCAAGGGCTTGAATGTTGAGTGAGAGTTCTGTCCTCATACTTGTTACCTGAGATCTGTGAAAAACAACCTACTTATTCTTGGTAGAAAACAAGTTTGGCTAATTGCAAATAAAATATCTGTAGAATGTATCTGTTTATTGCCATAGAAAGAGTTAATACTTTTCCAATTATAAGCTTTGATCAATGTGTATAACTTGTGATGGGCTCAAAATAATTTTTTTTTTTTTGATACAGGGTCTTGTTAAGCACTTCAGACTCTCTAGTACTGGAATTACACACGTGTACCACCATGCCCCATTCTCCTTTTGTATTTTTGTGTTCTGAATGGATAGTCCAATCAGAATGGTAAGTTATTTGAAAAGGGATTTGGAATTTTATTCTAGTGATAATGTAGATATGGTCACCAGTAATTTAGCAACTGGAAATAAAATTAAAGGCATTTTCTGGAAAGCTAATCATGAAGGGAAAAATAAAAAAGATTCTCTAACCATTCTTTTCCTCAAGCAAAGAAACAACTAAGAAGCATTCTTGAGGTGTTATTTAAATGGCCTTTGATGTAGCAGTCTTTGATTTTGAAAAAAGAAACAACTATACACTATGTCCAGGAACTTTGTTCTCCCTTCTGGCAATTTTAGTGGAGAAAATGTGATACCATAATTATGGAAACCATATAATATGTATTTTACTAATTGAGATTCATCTACTCTGAGTAGTTACACTAGCTCATCTGCACAGGTACTTGAAAAACTGATTCTAGGATGTGGTTCCTTCTTTCTACAGAAATGAAGTCAGTCTTCAAAGTAATTCTTAGAGGTGTTGCTTAAACATAAATTATGAAAAGATGGTCACTACCCAAGGTTAGATTCAACCATTTCCTTTCACAGGATTACAATTAAGAGATATACATGGGAAAAGAATTTAATTTGCTTGGCTAGAAAATGATGATTAGGTTTTATCACTCTGAAGAACTTTTTTGCAAACTCATTATTAGTTGTCTTTTCATCACTCCTGTCCACCTGACACAATGCAACCCGAAATGCTCAGCCTCTGGGCTGCCGATGGCCCAGTGAGCAGGTCACATGGGTGTGGGCATCCCTTTGGTCTGCTCTTTCTTTGTGTAGGAAAGCCAACAGCTATTATTTGAAGGTAAAAGAGAGCTTTAAATGGTCCCTGCTTGTATGTACAGACAACACGCTGGACACAATGTCTAAAGTTCTTAAGAGAGGTTCAGATCCCTGTGGGATTTGCTGAAGCAAATGTGACCCAAACCCTGCATGCAGCCCCACCCTGCGAAGGTGGACAGAGAAGAGCACAGAGTAGAAGGACCCTTGCTAATTAAAGGACATAGAGCTTCTTGCTGCTTTCTCACCTCCAAAAGCAGAACTCACACAACTAAGTCATTTATTAAAGGAAATTTTAAAATCAACTATGAGAATCACCAAAAGGCTATGTAAGAATAACTACTGACAGAGAAATATTTTCCAGATATTATGTAAAGTGAAAAGCAATAGGCTAATAAAATAAACAATATATATAATTTTAAAAAATTTATCTATCTATCTATCTATCTATCTATCTATCTATCTATCTATCTATCTATCTATCTATCTATTTATAGACAGTGTCTCTGTATAGGCCAGGCTGGCCTTAATTCCTGCTCTTCCTTCCTCAGTTTTCCCTGATGGTTGGGTTACAAGTATGTGCCACCACACCCAGCAATTATCTCACTTAAAAAATACACACACAAGCTGGGTGTGGTGGTGCACACCTATAATCCCAGCACTTAGGAGGCTGAGGCAGGAGGATCAGTGCAAGTTCTAGACTAGCCTGGGCTACAAAAGTGAGCTCAAGACCAGCCTGAACTGCACAGCGAGACCCTGTCTCAAACATACACACACACACACACTCCTAAAAGTTCAGAAGAATATAGAGAAAAATGTTAATTAATAGTGGTTATCTTTGCATGTTGGGATTATAGGTCATTTTAAAATTTTTATGGGTAATTTTAATTTTCTATTTTTGGTTACTTATTTTCTAATGTCAGTAAGACAATGCACCTAATGTTTTTGGAGTAGGGAAAAGTTGTTTAAAAGGAGAGAAAAGGCAACAAGGCCAGGTGTGACAATCTCTGAACGCCTTGTGTGAATGTGAAATATTCTCTTCATACTTTTAAAAATTTTCCTGTGAGTTCCAAACTGACAATTAGTTGGGAGGTCACTTTCATGTTAGAATAAATCTATTTTATTCAGGCATTTTAAAGTATTATAGTTGATGTGGATATTTTTAAATTGGCAAGCATATTTTCAACTTGCCTCAATCTGAGTACATTTTAAGCAACTATTAACCCATTTTTAAAGAACTCCAGTGGATAACATAGATGAAAATATATTTGCTTAAGCTGGCTCTAATAAGGCTGGTTCTTAAAAATATGTAAATCAAAAACAGAGCTTATGACAAGGACAGCCAAAATAAGTTATAAGAAATATTAATACATACATTAAGCTCTGCCAAATTAAAAACACACTTCTAGCTAAAATAACAAGGAAGTAATTGTTGAAGCTATCAAAATGTAGTCATAAAATTTCTATAAAATAAAGACAATAGAATACCTTGGGCAAAAAATAAATTATAAAGCAACAGTAGGTTGGGTGATTTGGCATCCGACTATAAGTTGACATTTTAGTGTTTTAGAACCTATCTATCCACACAGTGTTCTTATTTACTGTTGAATTTACAGCTCACTTTAAGCCTTATCTTGCTGAGAAAAACGGCGCAATATGTGACGATACAGTATTTGCAAACAACTATTAATTGTAGAGATGAAAACTAATGCTCAGACATACTTTTTCACAAAGAGAACCCAGCAATCCTTAATACTCATTTATAAAAATTAATGGAGATTTATTCTAAAACAGTTTCAAGCATTTCATACTCACAGCAGTATTTCAGACATACTGGATCCTGTTTCAGATTTGGCCTAAACACAAAAGAGAACACTTATTTGCATAAGCATTAAACTGCAGCTTTGTTACATTACTGTATTTTAACAATTTTCACTTAAAAGATGCATGTTTTCAATATACAGTGCACAACTCTCTTCATTTAAAGTCCATAAAGTCTTGAGATTTTAGCTGATAAAAACAAAACTTGGACAACTTTCAGCAAAGATATTAGAAATAGCTAGCTAAAAATCACTTCAGCTATTCCAACAGAAATGATCAACACATTAATGAATAGATTGTATGTGTGTGTGTGTGTGTGTGTATAAAAGAGAGAGAGACAGAGAGAGAGAGTCTGAATGTGTAGTTCAGGCTGACCTTGAGCTCACTACGTAGCACAGGCTGGCCTCAAACTCTCCTGCCTCAGCCTCTTGAGTACTGGGATCATACTATGCCTATTAACAAATTTTAAATATTCTGTTATGAATACTCTTTATAAGCTTTTAGGGGCATTTTGATTAGAGCTCATTATAACATGGTGGTCCATAATTTTACAATTATGTGTGAATGATACAAAGTTCAAGTCTGGATTGATCGATATCATTTTATTTACCTATCTACATGCTAACTGTATAATACATATTTAAGGAATAAAGAGGTTTTTTATATAAAAATCTAAGATCCACCGTTCATTTAAGAAAGAAAATCTCACTGATTCTGTTCCTGCGCGGAGAAGTAACTATGACTTTGAATTTGGTGTTCATGATTCTCTTACTTCTTAGAGTTTTGCTACTATTGAATGTATCTTTGGACAAGACAGTATAGAGTCTGCAGTGTTTAGAACTCTGTATAAAGGGCTTCATGAACTACATTCTTGAGACTCTCTTAGTAACACGTGAAACACAAAGGAGAAAACCTTTGAAGAACTGTCTATACCAATGCAGCTGCTGTTTGTCCTCTGTTCTGGTGGTCTTTACTGTAAGTATATTGGCTTCTTACTACATCTTAAGGAGAGTGAGGTCCTGGGAATTTCTTTATAGCACATTATTCCCATTGACTGGACTCATACCTTATGAAGCACTTACAAGTAGGTCTTCAGTTGCAAACGAGTGACTAATGAGTGACATGAACACTGACCAGCAATGTATTTTTACAGGAGTGTTTTGCCAAGGTAAATTAAACCTTCTGCGGTTTCTTTCCCTCAGTTCATTTTCAGCTATGTCTGCTCCCTGATCAAGGCCCCACATGGGTGCCCTATGCTAACAAGACTGAAAATCTTCCTATTAATGCATGTTACCCTGACAAGTGTATCTGGGGCATACAACAGCATGATGCTGGGCCAAGCAGTTCTGATTCTCTTTTCCTAAAGTGTGAAATGGGTCACATTTTGAAGGACAAGTTTAGTACATAAAGGACTAGGTTAATACTCCAACTACTGTTCCTGATAAACACCATTTTCTCAATCAAGGCCCAGGCCTAAAGTTTTGCCACTTTTTTCTTAGAAGGGCTTTAAGCAAAAGCTTACGAGGCTGAACGTTCCATATTCCTCCCTGAGAAAGTGAGTCAGAAACCCGCGCAGCGTGGTCTGGTCACCCCAGGTCCAGCGGGCCCGGTTGAGGTAGGACGAGATGGGGAGGTAGAGGTAGGGCAGCAAGCCAGCAGAGAAGGCCAGCCCCAGTGCCAACACAGATCCCAAGGACAGCTCCTGCAGCAAGAGCACATAGGTCGAGTGACAGGGTTTACGTTAGTCGATTTGTCCTGAAATTTACATGTTTATTAAAGCTCATTTCCCAATTTGTATCAAATCACTACCAAATACTTTGTCAACGCTTCCTGTTACTATGCGCTACCAGGATTTTGCACCAGCCCGAACTCCTTTACCTGGCAAGGGAAATAGGAGCGAAGCAAATATATTAGCAATGATGCAAGAATATCATGTTTATTGCCAACTTTTACATTTAAAACCATGTCACATAATGCAGTGCTGCACAGCTGAGATAAGCACGTGGGACTGATAATGTGTTGTTGGCCTGATTTTGACTATGTCCCAAATGTTCTTACATCAGTTCACTGCGTCACCGTCATTACGAGCGAATGCCACGAGTCTGCTTAATTCAATTATGTACTGACAACGCAATTCTTTAAGGGCTCCAAACTTTCTGTATGGCACAAATAAAACTCAAATATAACCTCCAGGCTCACCTGTTTTTTCTTCTCAAGTTATATTTAGAATAGGACTTTTAAGAGAAATGTATTGTTCTATTAAGGGAAATGTATTGTTCTACATAAAACAGTGTTTTCTCATATATCTTATTTGGCAGAAATGTGTTTCTGACGTATACATTCCTAAAACAAAGGACTTCATCAACAAAATTTTGTACGATTTAAGTCCAAAAGGATGTAAGTTGTGGTATACTAGAAAGACTGAAAAACGGGTTGCTATAATAACTGGGGAAGGGGGTCTCTTACAAATATCACAATTGGAAATCTCTAATTTTCTTTTACAGAAAGGAGAAATTAATCTATGTGAATATCAGAGCCACAGTTCACATTCACTAAAAGCAGATCGAGCACTGGATTTACGTCAGCATTTCCAAGTAAACACTCTCAATTGAAAGTGAAGTGTTTTTTGTCGTGGCACTGATTTCATTTGAGATTTCTACAGCAGTAACAAGATGCACGAAAAATGACAGCAGGAAGAAAGCACAGGAACAGCTCCCGAGCTGCGCGCCTCTGTGGACTCCCAGGTGGTTTCAGGGCAAGTCCATGCTCAGAGTTTGGCATGGAGATGCAGGTGCTGCAGCACGTTTGCGCTGTGTGAGAAATAAATAGGCGACTGTTGTAGAGAATGGCACAGAGCGAGGGAGGGCCGGGAGTCCAGCGCACAGCGGAGTCACCTGGGAGTAAAAATGATGCCAGACAAGCTGATGTCACCCCTATCTGTTATGCCAGGATTATGTGGGGATGGGGACAAGCTGCAGCACAAGTACACATATGTACCTATGCATGCATGTGTATGGAAACATGTGGGTACATACGTGTCCACATCCTTCTTTGAATAGTTTTCCCAGACAACAAGGTGAGCGGCCAGGACTGAGACTAACCAACTCAGGAATCCTTGTCCTGAAGTCACCTCACAGTGAGATCCAGCAGCCTGAAGACCTTGCTGCTGACCTTGGGTCCTAGCCACTGCTATCTAATGTGGACCTGAAGGAGACATTCAGAAGAGTCCTAGCTCCCCAAATGTCACCATTTCTCCATAGCTAGCCTCTATCACGGGCAAATGGGCCCCTAGACCATCAACCCTGAGTTCTGCATGTTCTACGCAAAGTGTCAGCAATACAGAGCACCTATTTTGAGGTTCCTTCCAGAGGATGCACCTTTCTAGTGTCCATTCGGGTTGGAATCTGGTGGGATGTGTACCATGCTGCCTGGTCACCTGCCTCTGTGCATCTGTTCATTCACAAGAAATGATTTAGGAGTGCTCTGCTCTGTGTTCCATAAAGTCTTTATGTTATGAAAGAGCACATAAAGAACTTTCTCCACGCTAGAAAACCTAAATCCTGCCTGCTGGGATGTTTAACATCCCGCTGAGTCATGTAAGATCAACTTCATAGAGTTCAATTCAACTCCAAGAAAAAGTTGCTCTTCTCCATCAATGTTTGTTTCCCTTTCATTTACTCTTTATTTACATCATAAGAATTTTATAATCACGTTTGTTGCCGTGATGCTAAGAAACAAACTATGTTCAAATATGCAAAATCCAGCCACAAGGCATGAGAAAAAAGTGCAGTGAATATTAAAATTTTGTAAATGTGTTATAGTAAAGGACACACTGACATTAGCTACCCCTCCCTTCTGCGTTCCCCTTCTCTCGTCAAACACACTTTTCTCCCTGTTCTTGCCCCCTTCTGAGTGGACGTCGTTTGCATGAGTGTCCTCTGTCACGAACACCTGAGTCAGTCCAAACTCTGACCTTTCATGCTTATTCTGACCAGGGGGGAAAGCCGCAAGTCACATGGTGACAGCTCTGACAAAGACAGCAGCTGATGACACACTGTAATGTTTTTAAAGCCTGTCTCTCCATCGGATAGTGGCCGCAGCAGCAGCAGCAGCATTTACCATATTGTTCATCACCTCCAGTCAAGACACAAAATAGGACTTCTTCAGGAGTGGCTTCCGAGAGTGGCAAAAAGGACAGCAAAAGTGTGTGCACGGTGAGGGGAGAGTCCTGAGGAGGACTAATGGCAGTGTGTCTTGAGCACAGTAAAATTCTTTATTGATACATTCATAGTATGTTTTGATCATCCTTTGTATCTAAAGTTTTGGTAGAATTATTATTCTAATTTTATTCTTCATAGTATGTGTTTTATACCATAATTCTTATTATAGCTAGGTACAGTTAGCAAATAAGATGACAAGTAAGTGCAGTTCTCTCTCCACAGAAAATAAAGCCAAAGATGTCCACACTGGCTTTGCTCTCAGATCCTTACCCTGCTGCACAGGGGGAAGCACAGCAGAAAAAGAGCATTTATGCTCCCAGCATTCACCGCACCCAACCTCCCGCCTTTCCTTCGCCCAGATCTCCCAGTGCCTGACAGAGTGATTTTCCTATTGTGCTTCTCATTGCCATTGTAATTAACGTAACTTTTCTTTCAGAGAAAGATAAAATGAAGATAAATTTCTAATTCCAGGGAAACATATTCTAAGAACACAGATAGTCACTTTTCAGAAATTATACTGAGTTCACAGGGGCAGTACAAGGGCAGTTTGTCAAGAGCTAAATCTCTAAGCACACGGTGCAAGTACAGGGCACAGTGTAGCCCGCAGTGTGCAGTGAGAGTGAGGGGTGCACCCCTGGCACCCACCCGTGTCCCCGGATGTGTTGGGAGACCGTGAGGGAAACGTAATGGCCTTTTAGCCTATTTTCATTGAGGTGCTGTTCCGAATCACGGAGAAAATTACAAAATAGGCCAGATGCCATTGCAATCAATATTGCATAATTTTTGTAAATCCTCTTTTTTTTAGTCAATACTGTTAAGGCCAAAGGCTATTTATGCTTTACCTAAAACCCGTGAAAAATCAAACCTCCAGGTTTTCTGGCACCATAAATAGTGCACTTTACTTAAATGAAACATGATATATTTTTATTTTGATAAATTTTGAAACTTACCTTCTCTTTTAAAAGTCGAAAGAGAATCCAAGGTATTATGAATAAAGCATAGATTACTATTGTGTGCTGATTACATAAACTAAGGCCGCAGCAGAAAGCACCGATTTTAGCTATCTGAAAATAAGTAGGAAAAAACAAAACAAAACAAAACTGAGTTAGAAATACATCAAAAACTCCAGCACAACAACAAAAAGCTACTCTTACTATTTAAACAAAACACTTTGAATCAGCATTCAGGATAAAACAGGCAAATCATTACATCTTATCAGTCACTAATATTTATCACTATGATTTTCTTTTTTTTAAAGAATTTTTTATTTTATTTATTTATTTATTTTTCTTGTTTCAGAACTTTTATTTGTTTATTCATTCATTTTTGTGGCCGGCTTAGCCCGCCCCAAGGGCAGAGCTGGCGCAGCATGTGGTGCCGGGGATTGAACCGCGGTCCCTGAAGCAGCCCAAGCTTTCCCAAGCAGGCGCTTTAGACCACTGAGCCATCCCGCCAGGCCCCAATCACTATGATTTTCTGAGAGAAGGTCTGGCCATGTTCCGCAGGCCAGTCTTGAACTCATAATCGCCCCTGCCTCAGCATCCTGGGTGTTGTGATTACCCATCATGCTCCATCTGTCACACTATGATTTTTATTTTTTAATTTTTTAGGGAAGGGTTTACAGGGCATTCAGGGTCTCACTACTAGACTGGACGCATAGTGATCCACCTGTTTACAGTCTCCTAAAAGCTGGAATTACAGGCACGCACCACCACATCCAATCTCAATTGCTATGTCAGTGCACCCTGGGAGTGGGGCTGGCATGGCAGGCCTGGGTCAAACCCCTGGCCCCTGCACCTGCTTGCAGGAGCTTTAATCTGCTGAGCTATTTGGCTGGCCCTCACCACACCATTTTGCCACAACACTTTTTTGTTAACGTTTCCCATTTTCATGAAGCACTTGTAGCATGGTCATCTTACAACTGACTATCCAGTGCTAACAGCAACAAAGTATTGTGTAATTCCTTTTATGTTTAACTTATCAGCACATGTATGCAATGTATGATGCTTCCATTCCATGTGCAGCTGGTTTGTGTACTTCACACATTTTCATCCATTTTTCTGCTCTACGCCTCCCTCCCCTCTCCACCCATCTTCTGCACCCTTCCTTTCTCAAGTAAAAATTATAGCCATTAGCTGAGCAATTGTGTTTTGTTTTTTTCCTCCCACATGCATGAAGACAACCTATAGGACCTTATGCTGTACATAGAAACCTGGGCAGTACTTCTGTCTTTCTGACATGTATTCCTTTCTCAACAGACAGAGGCTCTACTGGACCAAACTCAGGCAGGCTCCCCCTCAACTTGGCCCTCACCATACATCATGTGCTGTTCACTTTTAGCAAAAGCTCTGTGAAGTCCTTGCAGCCAGAGCCCTCACCTTGTCTGGGTACCTAGACAGGGTCATCTGACCTCGTTCTTCTTCCTCTACTCCACCCACAGCCACCCTGGCCCACCACCAGCAGGAAGCCTGTTAGGTCAGAAGAGCCATGCTCCATTCACCCTGCTGCCTCCCCTCAAGAATTCTCCATCCACTGACCCAGCCTGCACCTTGGTTATCAGCTCCATTTTTCTTGTACACAGAGCTGAGCCTGGTTTCTCTCCCCTATGACAAAACCCCACTGCAGTTATCCCTAGCCTAAAGCTGCACCAAATGTGTCCACTTTTCTTTACCAAGTATATTAAATAACTCTCTTTAACATAATGAGGAAAAGATTATTTTAAACAGAATCTCTAGTAGGATCATGGACCTATTCATAGGATCATGGACCTATTCATAGGAACAACAGTAAGTCAGAATGTTCCCTGGTTTCTACATTCTTTGAGAACATAAGGTGCCCCCGCACGGAGATGACCTAGCATTTATAAACAAGTAGATGCCAGGCTCATGAAGACTTCAATGATTTTTCTATTTGAGCAAAGGAAGCCAGTGCATGCTAACTTTACAAAATACTGGATTTCTTTGTAGTCTTGGTAACACTATAATCTTTTCTGAGCTATTTTGTACATTTCATACTTTCAGTTTAAGCAGATATAGATTTGATCATTTTCACAATCAGTGTGCACATCAATGAACCATAATGATTTACAGTTTAAGGTGGTTGGTCCAACTACAGCCTGGCACTTTATAACCACACACACACACACACACACACACACACACACACACACACGCACACACACACAGGAGGATGAATGAACTAAGCAGTCTGGTTTCCCTCTTGTACTCAAGGAGGGTTTTATAATTTTATAATCCTTCCTTTCCCAAGAAACTTCTCTACTCTGAGGAGAGAGTTCCAAGTCCCATGAGGGCTATTGTGGGTCACTCACAATCAAAGCACTGAGAACATTCTCTCTCTTAACATGCCTAGATTGCCCTGACAGTAATCAGAATAGATAAACAGCATCTGAACCAAAGTTAAAAGGAAACACAAAATCTGTCTAAAAATTAAAACAAAAATGATTTCACTTTGATCAAAATAGGTTACCTTTGATCTCTCCTTTGCAGTTTGCGCCTCCTCAAAATGTACAGTAAGAGCCATGAGCAGCCCCACAAACAGATTGTTTAAGCTAAAAACCTCTGCTGCAATGGACCACTGCCATGTTAGACGCGAAAATGAAAACACCCCCGCAGCAAGGATTCCTCCGGCGTGCGAGCCAGAAAGCCTGCAAAGACAGATAACGTGAAATCTTCTTTCCAACAGAAAGAACTCCCTCTATTTTCCTTTTCAAAAACTGTACCAGCAGAAATTATGACAGTCACCCATCCAGCACCTGCCCAACACATTATATGGTTCATACATTACTTCATGGAATAGCTCCTTCCAACAGACTCTAATTAGAAAGCCCACAATCTATTAGCAAGCAAATGAACAAAATTATGGAGAGAAGCAAGTTTCTTTCTCTAGTGTAACCTCTAGACTCAAGCCAGTTGAGGAATGAAGAAACAGTAGCTAGAGGAAGCAAACGTGGCCCATCTTACTAGCTCAGTGAAGAAGAGTGATCTCAATCAACATGGACAAAATACATTCATAGTAAAAATTAATTTAATGTCGGACACCTCACTGGGAACATTATTCTCATTTGTTTTTTTCTTTACTAGGAACTGATCTCAGGATCTTGCATGTCCCAGGCAGGCACTTGTGCCACTGAGCTATCTCCCCCGCCCCACTATCAACAGTAGGGTGTAAGGATACACTTCTCTTCTTCTGCCTGTACTGCCCCACTTAAGACAAAGAATATTTTGGTCAAAATACCGGATGATTTTACAAGACAGCTAAATCTGTAGTGTTTAATGTGTTTTTTTCTGTAGATAAAAGCTGAAGTTCAAGATGCTATTGTTCAAAGTGTAGGCATGTGAGTTTCAGCAATACCATAGTAATCAGATGCAGTGCTTGGAAGCAAATTTCTCTTTCCTAAGGGCCAAAAGGAGCTATGCATTTCAAGCCATCAAGAACCTGCAGCTTGATTCAGACAACTGGTCTGAATCTTGTCATGTGTGAGCACATCAGGCTCAAACAGCTTCCTATTTTGCTAGACCCTGACGCTATAAATATTAATGCTATTAAGTGCTTGCTTAGGTAAGCACAGGGGCCAGGGTTCAATCCCTGGCAATACATGCTGCGCTGGCCCCACCCCCAGGCACACTGAGCCGGCAATGGAGTCCAGGCATGGCGGCACACACCTGTAATCCCAACACTAGGGAGGCAGAAAACAGGAGGATCGCTACGAGTCTGAGCTGTGTAGTGAGACCCTGCACACACACACACACAAACTGATGGTATTACTGAATATCTAATAGTGTCCAGAAATTCAGCAAATATTACTGTGTGTAATAATTATGACATTAGCTGGCTCAAAGTCACTTACTATTAACTCTATTTTTTTTATCTGTGTGGTACCAGGGATGAAACTCAGAACCTTGCATTAACTGTATCTTTTATGTAAAAAGTATGAGGGGCTGGGGAGATAGCTCAGCAGTCTGAGCAGGTGTCTGCCTGGCAAGTGCAAGAACCCAAGCCCAATCCCTGGTATCACATGCCATGCCAGCCCTAAGACCCTGGGTGTGCTGTGTAGCTCCCAAAACTGGGCATGGTGGCACATGCCTGTGATCCCAGCCCTGGGGAAGCTGAGACAGAAGGATCACTACAAGACTGAGCTACATAGCAAAATCCTGTAACAAATATAGAAATAAATAAAAGATTTAAAAAAAAATTCAAGTATGAAATAATTCTCTATAGCTATTAATTAACTAATATAGAAAAGAATTAGATAAAGCTTTCAGTATCATTGGGCCTGGAGATACAACTTGGTTGTAAAGCCTGTGCTCAGAATGATGGAGGTCCTAAGCTAAATCCCTGGTACCAACACAAAGTCTAATATACAAATATACATATATATGAAAAAAGGAAAGAAAAAGAAACAAAGAAATTCAGTACCACCAAACTTGTTTTTCTGTTTTTAAATTTCTGCTGGCAATTTATTTCTGTTCTTTCCTTTATAAAAATCAGCAGTTTGCTATTTCAGAGCTCCCCGCTATCCAATTCAACACACTAAAGTCATTTCTTCCTTACAAATTATTTTCTGATGCACTCGTTCTTTTCAGTTTATACTCCCAAGCCTGAGATGAGAGGCTTAACTTTTCTGTTGTTTCCCAATATATTCTGTATTATGGCATAATATTAAATTTTCTAAAACACATGTTTTCTGGATACTCAGCCTCCGAAGTGGAGCTCATCTCATTTTACATGCAGGATAAATTCCAAAAGAGTTGGACTGGAATTCAGGCTTCTGATAAACTAGGTTCCTTTGTCCACTAATTACCAACTAATCAAATGTCTCAGTCCCCTAATGTGAGACGCCTCTGCTCATTGCAACACTATTGTCACACTTAACCCAAGAATGTCCTCCCTGTTCCTTTCTATTTATTCGAATTTTAGTATTTTCTCAAATTCCTCAATTCCCAGCTTTCTAGCCCATTTCTGAACATCTGTGGCCTTTAACTGTATCAGTTATTTTGACCTCAGAATATGAATTGAGCTTCATTTATATTTAGAGCACCTAGCCCCAAGCATGCAAAGGAAACTTAATGAATGAATAAACCTTAAAGAATTTTTAACACTGCAAGATTTCATTTAACTGTTTTTTTTTTTTTTTTTTTTTGGCAGGACCAGGGTTCAAACTCATGACCTTGCACTTGCCAGGCAGGCACTTGTGCCGCGGAGCTATCTCCCCAGCCCCTTCATTTAACTGTTTTATTCTAGAAAGTCAGCACAAGAAGCAAGATTCTGTCCACCTAAAATATGAAATGGCAGGCTGGGGAGACAGCTCAGCTGAATAAGCGCCTGCCTGGCAAGTGCAGGGTCCTGAGTTCAATTGCTGGTACTGCCAAAAAAAAAAAAAAAAGCTGCAAGATGGTTCAGCAGTCTCAAATGCCTGCTTAGGAAAGCTTAGGTGAACACAAGGACTGCGGTTTGATCCCCAGCACCTCATGCTGTGTCAGCCCCACCCCCAGGGCAGGTTGAGGGCACCCTGGTGAGATGGTTCAGTCCAGGGCAGGAATAGGTCAAGTACAAAGTAAGTCTGAAACATCTTGTCAAAAATCATAATTTTGTTTTAAAATCAACAGTTTTTTAAATGACAAAACTGAGATCAAGAGAGGCCTGCTAATTTTCCCAAGTTCTATGACAATGAAGTGGCAGAACTGAGACTGAAATCATTAATAGGGTCCTCTTGTATCACAGCACTGGGTGAAAAGACAGGTATGATGATGTCAGTTCAAATAATTCATTCCCGATTAATGATAAATTGCACTTCTGTTTGACTAAACATTACCCCCTGGAATGAAGAGTAGGTTACAATAGGTTTTGTTAGTTATTAGAGTTGTGATTATTTCTGTGTTTTACAAGACAATCCACTACAAGCTTAACACTACTCATAACCTCTGGAGTCTGGTTTTAATCTACATGCTGTTAAAAGGAAAATCTGTCAAAGCTTAAAACCATCAAATGGTTAATTAAAGAGAATAAGGTCCTGATATTGTAAATGAGTTATTAAGAAGAAAACTCAAGATTCGCTAATCTGCAATAATTTCTAATGTGTTGTTATACTCAGGAACACATTGTATTTGAATTGTTGAGAGTAATTATTGGAATTATGAAATATGTTAACTGTCTTGCCAAGTATTTCATAGGGTTTTACAAGTCAACAATAAAGTAACACTTTTAAGTTTTAATGAGAAAGTTTGTCACTGGTTACGTACTTTAATATTTTATTGTAGACATACAACAGCAAGATCTACAGTCTGAATTTTCTCTATACTCCGCCAAGCTCAGGATAGTTTTGTAATAAGTAACTGGCATGGGTTTTCACCTGATTTTCTTCAATATTAGGGAAATAATTTGAGGCTTCTTAAGTTATAAAGGAGAATGTAACAAATGGATAATAGGAAATAGTAACGGCAATCAAACCTATTATCTCAACTATTTTAGCATCAAACAAACTTGTCTGGTTAAAACTAAGCCTTAGGAATTTGAGTTGCAGTTCTAATTTAAATTGAAGATGTATAAAGGGTGACTGAGAGATATGGTGAATGTTTAAAATTTTAAAAACATTAAAAGACAAGAATGATGGGATAAATGTATTCCAATCAAGGTAGAACATTTTAAGAGGGGATTAATAGTAGTATGTCCTTTGCTACATTTTAAAATTTAAACATTAATTGTATTTTATGATCATCCCACTTTGAGTAGTTACGCATGTATGGCAAATTTTGTGAAATGAAAAAAATTACAGTGGATTTTCAACTACTTTATTCAGTAGATCTGCTAGCCTATGCTTTTGTATCTTTGCAAAGTCAGAATGACCATACATTTCAAATTGATTCAGAACATCAAGGCAGTCATGACAGCCCAACTAAAGACATTCACTAAAGAGGACTTGCAAGGGCCCGGCAAAAGAGCTCAATGGACTAAGCACCTGCTTAGGCAAACCCAGGGACCAGGGTTCAATCCCCAGTACCCAATGCCCCGCCAACACCACTGTCTGGCATGCTGAGCCAGTGACTAGAGTCTGGGGATTGCGGTGCATGCCTGTAATCCCAGCACTGGGAGGCTGAAACCAGGAGGACCACTATGAGTTTGAGCTGTGTAGTGACATCCTATACCAAATATATAAAAATCAAAAAATAAAAAGAAATAAAGAAGACTTCTAGAACTGCTCCAGGGAGTAACAAGAAGCTGGAAGAAGTATTCAAATCTATAGGGTGTATTCTAAGAAGAATTAGTGGCAACATGTGTTTTCTCTAATTTTTCAACCTCCACTGTATTGATCACGCTTCCCAAGCTCAGTGGGTCTTTTGCTTCTTCTCAGCACAGGCAGAGCAGCTGACTTCCGTAGGCCTGGTCAGCACTTGTTACCTGGCTTTCCACTCTGGCCACCCATGTGCCTGTGGTGAATTCTGAGGTGCACTTCCCCAGTGGCTGCAGACACTGAGCAACCTCTGTGTCTACTGGCTATCTGTGTATCTTCCTCAGAGAAATGTCATTCTAGATCCTCTGCCCCATTCTTTAACTTGGACTATTTGTCCTTTTATAACTGAATTTTAAACTTCTTTCTTTTGCTGCACAAAGGCAATCGGTTGCTTGCAGCTGGGAATCTTGCCCAAAATAAGCTGCCTTTCCTTCTTTATGACAATTCCTGTCATGTTTTCAAGGAAAATTGTGAGGAAAATCTAAGTGCATTCACATGTGGAAGACAGAGCATGAAATGTCTTGGGGGCCTTATATTCCCCACTTACATTTTGCTAAAATAATCCATACAGACAAAGCCTGCATGCATTTCTTTGATTTCAACAGCATTTTATGCCATGTTCTAAATTTCCCTTAAAATGAATGTAATATAACCATTGTTAAATTTAAACAATAAAAGAATTGGAAAAAAAAATAAAAAAAAAAAAATAAAACACTGCCTTTGCAGTTCGCTTTATGCTAAGACTCAGAATCAACTTTACTATGCAAACATTAACATGTCTGAGTTAGTAGACTCAGGAAGGTCAAGGTCAAGGTAATTAGCAACACCTTTTGTGGTGAAACTCCTCAAGCTCAGGAAAAACACACACAATGCTTTGTAGGTAGTGATCAATGTGCAGCTGGGGGTGGAGCCTGTGGAGACCCCAGGAGGAAGCTGCACTGTGGGCAAAGGGCTACTGCTGTGTCTACTGCAGCCTGAGCCCAGCTGGGAGCACAGTTGTCGCCAGCTTTAGTCAGGCAGCACCAGAGGACAGAGGGAAAGAGTTCAAGTCATGGACTGTGGGCCCTCAATTGGTTAATGAAGGCAGAAAAGCTGGGTGGGGGGCCCTAACGGAGGTAAGAGAAAGGACAGCAAAGTCCTGCTCGTGTCAGTGAAACCAAAGACTGCTGGGGCGCCAAGGAAGTGACAAAACTGGCAGCTAAGGTCTGCTAGGCAGGAAGAGGCTGGGGAAGCAGGGGCTCCTCACAATTGTTAGAAGGTTCCTGCCTGGACTTGGTGTAGAAACAAGCCTAGGATGGAAAATAGTCTAAGACACCACTCCCAAATGTGTAAGATGTTCATTAAAATTAACTATTTGCCCTGAAAGCCAACTAGTGACTGCCACACCGTGCACAAGCACATCTGCCAGTGGAATGCAAGGTGGGAACACAGGCATGCAGCCCGTGCCATGACATCACATGGGTGCTGACCTACAGCAGGGTGCCCCAGGCCAGAAGAGGCCCGGTTCCCCAAGTTTCCCGAGCACTGCGAAGGTCTTCAGTCCCTCACCGGCTCTATGGGAAGGCAGCCTTATTTTATAGCTCATGTCCTGCCTCCTAAGCATTTGCTTAGCATGCTGCGTTTCACCTCAGTGAGGCAGAGAAGTGACTATAATGCAAGCTCCTGTCAGGAGGATGTAGCCAGGCATGGTCACTGCCCACTCCTGGAACCCTTGCAACTGCTCTTGTTCAGCCCTCAACCATGCAGCTTTCTGGACTGCTGTTGGGTGTGTCCTGAGGAATACCCTCCCCAGACCTGCACCACAGGGATACAGGGATATGCCTAGGGCCCCACACCCCCCCTGGTTTTCCTTGGGTGCCTCTGTATTTTCTCTGAATGTCTCCTCTTTCCCAGTAGCCTCTTCAAAGCTGACAGTTCCCACAATTCCATTCTCTCCAATCTCAGGAAATTACTCTTCTGACTCTACACTCTTTGGCATGCTTTGTTTATCTTGATTTCAGCTGGTAACTATAACCTGACAAAGAAAAACTTTTGCCCCTAGTACACTTTGCCCTGTTTTGGACTTAGGCATCTCCAGCCGGCTGGTCGTCCCCACAGCTCAGAGGCAAAGTATTTCAAATAAGCTTCCATCCTGTCCACACGGATCACCCCTCTTCTGGGTTCTCTGTCAGGATGTGCACTATGACCTTATTATCCTCGCTGGTTCCTACCATCGAACATATCCCAAGCTGCCACCTGTACTTCGTGGTCATTTTAAAATTGATTCTTCTCTGTCCACCTGTACTGCCACGCCATCTTCCAAGCCAACCCAACAGCAAGGTGAGCTGTCTGCCCACCAGGGCGAGAGATCTAAAACATGATCTTGTTTTTCCACACTGACCCCACCAGTGACATCTCTGTAACCGTAAGCTGTAACAGAAACTCCTCCCAATCAGTCAAATCTCTGAAGGTCTGTTGTGCTCACGAGTGGCTTCATTTCTTCCCCTGCTCATGTCAAGCTTCAGGTTTCTGCAATACGGCATAGCTTGCAAGTCCCTGTGTTTCTGCATCCCTGGGGCTCCCTGCACATGAGCTTCCATCTATCTGGAGCACTTTGGGGCTGCCCTGGGCTGCACCTACTTCCTGCTTCCTGGCCAAGTTCACTGCAGGCAGCCCCTGCCCTGGGTGCCCCCAAAGACCCCTACCCTGTGACCAGCAGCTGCCTCTGTCCAGATCTCATTAAATGAAATTTATCAAATGGGAATGAATAGGAGATTTTTCTATGTATATATTAAAATGACCCCAAGAAATATGAATTTTTAACTAACCAAATCAAAACACAACAAATAAACCACATTGGAAGAATTTTAAATCTTCTGTACAAGGTACAGAAAGCCAAAAAAGTTATTTTGGATTTTTTGCACCATTGAATGACCATATTAGACACATGAGTGTATCACAAGTGTTTCTAGAAAAGCTATCTAGCTCTTATAAACTGAAAGGTTTATATATATATATATATATATATATATATATATATATATATATATATATTTTATGTATGTATATTTATGTATATATATATATATATATATATATATTTT
>PVJA010026326.1:11973-29886 GCA_004027025.1 Myocastor coypus | reverse complement strand
CCTTTTCTTTTTCTCTCTCTCTCTCTCTCTCTCTCTCTCTCTCTCTCTCTCTCTCTCTCTCTCTTTCTCTCTCTTTCTTTTCTAAAAGCATTAGTTGGGCTCGGCGGGATGGCTCAGTGGTCTAAAGCGCCTGCTTGGGGAAGCTTGGGCGGCTTCAGGGACCGCGGTTCGATCCCCGGCACCACATGCTGCGCCAGCCCTGCCCTCGGGGTGGGTTGAGCCGGCCATGAAAATGAATGAATAAACAAAACGGGTTCTGAAACAAGAAAAATAAATAAATAAATTTTAAAAAAATAAATAAATAAAAGCATTAGTTGAAGACTCTCCTCTTCCTCCTGGGACTGTGATGTGAAGCAAAACTCCTTTAAGGAAAGCTCTTCCTGGAAGGCTCTGAAACCACTGCTTAGCTAAGAACCTATTCCAAGCAGCCTGAGCCAGCATGTGCAGCTCTGAGTCCTTGTTCCCAAGCACTCTGCCCAGCTGTTCAATGGCCCTGCCAGGTGACCAGCTTGGCACACACTTGCCACAGAACCATCTGTAACATCTGTGCCAGGCCTACATGTCAAAGGAGAGGCCTGTAACACAGGTGGTGTAGTCTTGTAGATTTCCCAATACCACTTTTCTAGCAACTTCCTCTGGCAAGGTGGCCCTATTAGAGCCCTTAGCTACACATGATAAATGACAAATGTGATGAAGCAGTGAGTTCTGCCAGTTGTCTGATAGTTAGAGAAGAAAAAATATAGAGATGAAAGAATTTGGTAAAAGCCAGTATGTGATAAGCCCAAGACGACACATAGGAGATTGAAGCTCATAGAATTCTCTGGCACAAGCCATCCTTTTGTGGTTTAATTTGATTTGGGGTGGGTTGCATGGAGTTGGGTGGGGTAGGGTAAAGTTGGGGTTTTTTTTTAAACAAGGCCTGCTGTGTAGTTCAGATTGAACTCAACTCTGGAGCCCCTGCTGACCTCAAACTCTCAGCAGTCCTCCTGCCCCAGCTTCCTGAGTGTATACACCGCACCCAGCATTTCTGTACTTGGGAGCATTCACTGGCTTCTGGCTGCTGACCACATCAAAGCTAGTTATCTTTGCCTAGTTGGCTATCTAAGGCCTCTTGAGGCCTATTTTTTATTTTTTTATTTTTTTATTTTTTTTTTTGTGGGACCAGGGTTCGAACTCACGACCTTGCACTTGCCCAGCAGGCACTTGTGCCTCGGAGCTATCTCCTCAGCCCCTTTGTTTTATTTATTTATTTATTTATTTATTTATTTTTTATTGAGGCCATCTATCTTTGCAGTTCTGTGTACACCCCAAGGTTAGCCAGTGTCCTTCACACACACACACACCCCTCTGTGAGGACCTCCCATGGAGATAGTTTCATTGTCAGGGAGCCCAGAAGATAAGGCCAGAAAGAAAATTGATACTAAATGCTTGATGACAGATTTCTACTTTACCTGAGGCCGAACACTTAAATGTCACTGCTCCCACCCAGAGCCTATTTTTTATGTCACTTTGATTCATTTGGCTGTCATGATAAAGTCCCCAACTGTGCTGACGAAACATTTGTCATGAGCAAAGGATAAGCCCAGTCAGTCCATGCTTACAAAGATAATAAGGGAAACTGTAAATCAATACCATTTGAACCCAAACCCATTTTCCCTTCATACAGTAATTCTTGGTGCCCTCAAATACCTTGCAAAAACATTTATGTTGTGGTCTTTGTCCTTCAACTGCCATGACAGTATTGTTACAGTTACACTACAGAAACTCATAGTGCAAGCAGGCTTGTGTTGGAGCATCTTTAGCCTTTCCTGTCCCACTTCTGAATGGTCTAAGCAATGCTATTGGCAGCAGAATTCTTCCTAGTAGCTTGAGGTTCCAGGATCCAGGAGATACTCCCTGGGGTTTGGAATCCTTTCTTTTTCCTTTTTGTTTCTTTTTTATTGATTAAGTGATTTTGGAGTCCTTTTATTTTCATTCATTCACTCACACATTTATGCATTTTTTTGTTGTTGTTGTTGTTGTTTTCTGTACTAGGCATCCAAGTCAGGACCTTGGCACTTGCCAGGCAGATGCTTACACTGCTAAACTGTCTCCCCAGCCCTCATTCATCTATTTAGAGGCAGAGTGTCCTTATGTAGCTGAAGTTGTCCTTGACTTACATAGCCAGGATGACCTCAAACTAACAGGAATCCTCCTGCTGTGGCCTCCTGAATGCCAGGATTACAGGCATGTGCCACCATGGCTATCTGGCAATCTCCTTTTATTGTGAAGTCCTGAAGTTACTGACTCAGATTTCCTCCCTATCTGGCCTCCTGGCCATGCCAGCAGTATGCCAATCCAGAGGATGTGGATCTCTCAATCTAATTCCTGCCACTCAGCCTCTGGACTAGTATCCCTGGACCACAGCTGGACTCATGTGGCATTTACCTACCCTAGAAAATCTTCAGTGCCACTGTACCGTGCACAGGGCAAAGCACTAACTATAACACCCAAGTGCTAGTTGGACCTGATTACACCTTTCTGGTTTTGTATTTCTTGCATATCTGTCAGCTGACTGCCATTTTATAGATACCTTGCAGGGTTTTCTGGCACTCTGCATTTGCTTTTATTATTCCTTTTCCTGAGTAACCACTCACTCATCTCGTTGATTTAGGAGATTTTGAAAGACAGCAGCATACACTTGTAGCCCTAGCACTCAGGAGGCTGAGGTAGAAAGATTTCTAGTTTAATGGCTATGTACTGAGTTCAAGGCCTGATTTAGACTACATAACAATAATCTGTCTTAGAAAGAAAAAGAAGCTTCTAAGATCAGGTGCTATTATAGATTATAGAACTGAAGTGCCTAATATATGACCATTCACAAGTAACTACTCAAATTTACATTCAAATTAAAAATCTAATCCCTAAGGGATATAAACCATTTACCATGTGCTCAGGAACTTCACACTCAGCAATGCAGGTTTTTTGGGTTTTGGGTTGTTTTTTGTTTTTTGGGGGGGGTGGGTTTTTTTTTTGGTTTTGTTTTGTTTTTTGTCTTTTTGAGACAGTGTCTTGCTGTACAGTTCAGGCTGGTCTTGAGCTCAGTTTTATAGCCCAGGCTGGTCTCAAACTCTCACCGATCCTCCCACCTCAGCCTCCCAAGTGCTGGGATTACAGGCATGCGCCACCATGCCCGGCTAGCAATGCAGGTTTAGAATATTTTCATCATCACAAAGTCATAGTGGTGGACTAGGGGTATATCTCAAGGGTAGACTTGTTTCGAGTAGAAACAAGACCCTGAGTTGATTCCCCAATACCACCAAGGGGAAAAAAAAAAAAAGTAGTAATGGTGGAGTAAAAAAAAAAAGTAATCCCAACACTTGGAAAACTGAGGAAGGGGATTGTTTAGAGTTTGAAACCACCCTGGGCTACACAGCAAGACTAAGGCTCAAAAGAAATCATAGTGCTGGACTACAAACACAGGAGTGATAAAGACCAGGAAAATCCTTGCCTTCATGAGATCTCATTCTAGTGGAAAACATGGAACTAAGCATGATAGTGCATATCTCTAATCCCAGCACTTGGGAGGATTCACATGAGTTTTAAGTTAGCCTCGGCTGTATAATGAGTTGAAGACCAGCTTGAACTGCATAGTGAGAGTCTATCATTCACGGATGGAATGGGATGGATGGATGGAAGGAAGGAAGGAAGGAAGGAAGGAAGGAAGGAAGGAAGGAAGGAAGGAAGGATGGGATGGATAAATAATCAGAAAACTAGGTACCACTGAGAAAGTATCCATGGGCTAGGGGTATAGTTTGGGGCAAAGCACCAATTTTCTTCTTTTAATATTTTTTTCTTAAAGAGAAAAATAGAATACCCATTGTGCAACAAAGTTTTTTTGATGCCTCAGACCAAAATAGTTTTTCTTTCCCTTAACAGCCATAGTAGTTTGTGCCTTGATTATCACTTTCATCAAGTGCTCTTTTTATGACTGGTATTTGTAACCTGGTCTCCAGGGTAGGTGAGTAATAAAAGCAGATGGCCTTTCCAGTGTTTATATTATGTTTTATTCTTATTAATTCTTTACTGTCATGAAAACTTTTTCTTAGTTGGACTGTTTTGAAATATTTAATTTTGAATTAACATTTAATTAATTTTCTGGGGGGAAAAAAAAAGGCAGATACCCTTGCCCCCAAGTAGGGACTCTGAGTTCCTGGTTCCAGTTTTAGGGCTTTGTCTATCTGTGTTTCTGTCCCCTCCCCATATCTGTTTTATTCTTAAAGGTTTTTTTTTTTTTTTTTTTTTTGTCTTTTGAGACAGGGTCTCACTATGCAGTTCAGACTGTCCTTGAGCTCACTTTTATAGCCAAGGCTGGTCTCAGACTCCATCAATGCTCCTGACTCAGCCTCCCAAATGCTGGTATTACAGGCATACACCACCATGCCCAGCTTCTTCAAGACATTTCTTTTTTTTTTTTTTAATTAATTTATTTATTTTTTCTTGTTTCAGAACCTTTGTTTATTCACTCATTTTTTGGCCTGCTCAGCCCGCCCCGAGGGCAGGGCTGGCGCAGCATGTGGTGCCGGGGATCGAACCGTGGTCCCTGAAGCTGCCCAAGCTTTCCCAAGCAGGCGCTTTAGACCACTGAGCCATCCCACCGGGCCCCTTCAAGACATTTCTTACTGCCTGAAATTACATATTTATTTATAATCTGATTTCTCTTCTAGAGGATAATTCCATGAAGAAGTGGATTTTTCATCATTGGGTTTTTTTTGTTTGTTTGTTTGTTTTTTTGTTTTTTTGTTTTTATTTCTTGTTTCAGAGCCTTTGTTTGTTTACTCACTCATTTTTTTTTTTTTATTTTTTTTTTTTTTTTTTTTTTTTTTTTTTTTTTTTTTTTTTTTTTTTTTTTTTTTTTTTTTTTTTTTTTTTTTTTTTTTTTTTTTTTTTTCTCTCTTTTTTTTTTTTTTTTAATTTTTTTTTTTTTTTTTACTCACTCATTTTTATGGCTGGCTCAGCTCACCCCGAGGGCAGGGCTGACACAGCATGTGGTGCCGGGGATTGAACCGTGGTCCCTGAAGCAGCCCAAGCTTTCCCAAGCAGGCACTTTAGACCACTGAGCCATCCCGTCGGGCCCTTCATCATTGTTTTGTTCTGTGCTAGAGATGAACTCCAGGGCCTTAAGTATACTAAGCATGTGCAGTTCCACTGAACTATATACCCTGTGACCCAAGGGTACAGATGTGCATCTGTTTGCTTTACTTTCTCCACAGTGTCTAGAACAGTGTGCCTGACCCCTATCAAGTGCTCAGAAAGACTTGCTAAATCAATGTTGACCAACCTTCATGAACCACATCACCTGAAGAACCTCATTTTCACTTCCTATGATCTTGGCTTGATAATATGGCCAAGAGTGTAGATGGGGTTCATGGGTCAGTCAGATAACAGGTCAGGAAATGCCTGTGAGATGTCAGACTCCACATCCCTGACCCAAGCCTGTCAGTTTGAAGCTCCAGAACTTATGCCAGACTGGTACACCCCATCAATCTGGTCTGGAAGCAACATAGAGTAAAACACCCTGGAACCTGGGTTCAGTATATGTACAGCCCCCAATCACTTTGCGGCCTTGGCATCAGGCACAAAAGAAAGGGTGACCTGGGGAGATACCTCAGTAGCTTAAGTGCCTGCTTCCCAAGCACAAGGTCCTAAGTTCAAAGCCCAGTGCCAAAAAAAAGGGGGTGAGCTGCCTCACTGTTCTGTCCCTCTGCTCTGACATCTGCACTTGCAGGTCCAGGCTCCCACTAGCCCATCTAACCCTCAGCTAGCCCTTCCTGAGCCTCCTGGGCTCCAGCTGTCAGCCAGACTGGCACTGAAGTAGTGAGAAAGCCCACCAGTAGGCAGAAAGTCACTTTCTTTTTTCTCTTTCTCTCAGGTGACTCTGAATAATGTAGAAGTCTGTAGTGAAAACATCTCTACTCTGAAGAAGACTCTGGAGGTACAGGGGAAGTTGCTGTCAGCTCTCCACAACTATGGCTGTCTCATTTTGAGAAAGCCCTCAACCAGACCATTCCCTGCCACACGTACAGGAATTCACTGGGGACTGGCATGCATATATGTATCAGTGGGGAAACATCCAACCCGAGAGTTGAAAGATCATGGGCCAGGAAGATAGCTCAGTAGAATAAGAGCTTGCCTGGCAAGCACAGAGTCCTGAGTTCAATCCCCGGTACCACAAAAAAAAAAAAAAAAAAAATGAGGTGGAAGATCAGAATTCAAATTAGAGACAAGTATGGTGGTACACACTCCTAGCAGTCTCCAAGGCTGAGGCAGGAGGATTGCCAAGTCCCAAGCCCAGGCTGAGCAATGCAGTAACTTGGAGAGATCTTGTCTCAAAAAATTTAAAAAGATCTGGGGATGTCACTCTATCCAAAGTCCCTGCATTTAACCCCCAGTAATAGAAACAAAAAACACCACACACACAAATGAGATCTTCTAGCACATACTTGGCATGTGACCTTTGCCAGGTCCCTTAATGCTTGATAACTCAGTTTTCTCATCCATGAAATGCGTACTCACAAGCTTCCATCTTGCCCTACTTTAAGTTTGTTGGGCAGTCTAATTAAAACAGGGTTGAAAGCTGGGCGTGGTGGCACACGCCTGTAATCCCAGCACTCGGGAGGCTGAGGCAGGAGGATCTGTGTGAGTTCAAGACCAGCCTGGGCTATAAAAGTGAGCTCAAGGCTAGCCTGAATTGCGTAGCGAGACCCTGTCTCAAAAAGACAAAAAAAAAAACAGGGTTGAAAGAGCTTTATAATAAAGTGATTTTTTAATGGCAAAGTCATCTATAAATATAAGAGATTAGGTAGGGTTCATCAAATCCTGTACAAACCTCACTGCTTTTTTTTTTTTTGAATTTTGAATTTTTTTTTTTTTTTTCTTGTTTGAAAACCTTTATTTATTCACTCATTTTTATGGCCAGCTCAGCCCGCCCCAAGGAGGGCAGGGCTGGTGCAGCATGTGGTGCTGGGGATCGAACCGTGGTCCCTGAAGCCGACCAAGCTTTCCCAAGCAGGCGCTTTAGACCACTGAGCCATCCCGCTGGGCCCCTCACTGCTGTTATTAAAGGAAGGCAGCAGAGTGTAGTGGAAATTGCTTGGGCTTTAAAGTGAGACACATGGAGTTGTAATCTCCATTTGACCACTGAGCAGCTGTGTGGCATTAGGCAAGTTCTATAACCTCCCTAAACTTCATTCATAAAAAAGACAAGGGGATGGCTCAGTGGTCTAAAGCGCCTGATTAGGAAAGCTTAGGCAGCTGCAGGGACCATGGTTCGATCCCCAGCACCACATGCTGAGCCAGTCCTGCCCTCAGGGCAGGCTGAGCCGGCCATAAAAATAAGTAAATAAACAAAAGTTCTGAAAAAAAATCATTAGGGGGGCCCCAGCAGGATGGCTCAGTGGTCTAAAGTGCCTTCTGGGGAAAGCTTGGGCGGCTTCAGGGACTGCAGTTTGATCCCCAGCACCACATGCTATGCCCTTGGGGCAGGCTGAGCTGGCCATAAAAATGAGTGAATAAACAAACAAAGGTTCTGAAACAAGAAATAAATTTTAAAAAATAAAAAATTTAAAAAAATTAAAAAAAGACAAGGACCCCTGCTTCATAGGACTGTGGTAGGATAGTTATACTACTGTAAATCACCCTATATGTGAGAAGCATTCAGTGGATGTTACAATTGTAAACACACGTAAAAATACCAGCTTCCCAGGCCTGCCATTCTGGCCCTGCTCCTGCAGCGCACTGAGACAGCAATTGAGACTGGGTGTGGTGGCATACACCTGTAATCCCAGCATGATAGGAGGCTGTAAACAGGCAGATCACTATGAGTCCAATCTAGTAGTGAGACCCTGAACACCCTATAGAACCCTAAAATACAAAAAAAACAAACAACAACAACAAAAAAAAAAAAAAAACCTAGCATGAAGCAGTTACTTTACTAAGTATTAGGATGTGAGGTGCCCAGTTCTTCCCACTCCTGGACTCAGCCTCTGCAAAGGCTGATGTGGAGTGGGCACTGACAACTGAGGAGGCCAGAGGCAAAATATAGCCCACTTTAGGAATTTACCCCTCGATGCCTTAACATGAAATAAAATAAGATGATATAGTGTACCAACAGTACAGTCTATTAGTGTCCAATAAGGTGACTATCATATGTTTCTCTGTGTCAGTGATCAACCCAGTAGTCTAACACATTGTGCCATGTTCTCCCTTAGAGTGACTGCACCAAACTATTCAGCCAGGGTATTGGAGGGGAGCAGGCCCAAGCCAAGTTTGATAGCTGCCTTTCTGATTTGGCTGCAGTGTCCAACAAATTCCGAGACCTCTTACAGGTAAGGCCCAGCTTCATCTGTTTCCCAGGTACTACTCAGAAGGCTTGTTAAGCGTCTTACTATGGGGAACAGCATATACAAGGGAATGGAGAGGAGTAGGTTGGGAGTAGCATGCCACCACTGACGTTAGCCAGATCCTGTGTGACTAAAGGCTCCCCTTGATTTTAATCAATTCAGCTATCATATTGACAAGCCAGTGTCTGGTCCTCTAGAGTCTCCACTTAGCTTCACAATGACAGAAGGCCTCAAGAAGATGCTTAGAAGAAACACACCATGTGGTTACCCTGATCTTCTTTTCCTTGGCCTTAGCCATTAAGTGCTGCCTAGCACCAGGCACTCTGAAATCTCTTGAGTTTCCTAGAACAGCTTCTGGGCCTCTTCTCTAGTCCTGAATTTGTCCAGATTTGGATACTTTTTTCTGACCCCTTTTATTAGCATGACTTTTGCTATGCTTCCCAACAGATTTGCAAGAGCCTCAGTGGTGCAACAGAGTCCTGGAGTCAAGAAGGGGTGGAGGAAAAGAGAGGGCAGGGTGGGGTGTTGGTGTCAGATGTGTCTCTGCCCTGTCTCTGCAGGAAGGGCTAGCAGAGCTCAGCAGCACAGCAGTGAAGCCCCAGGTGCAGCCGTGGATCAACACCTTTCTCTCCGTCTCACACAACATTGAAGAGGTCAGTCAGCCTGACTACAGTAGCAATCTGGGCTGGGCTTTCTCCTTGCCCTCTCCTCTGGCTGGAGCACAGTGCAGCTGTCCCATCTGAACAGACCAGACCTTTCCTAATGTCCTAGCCCAATGAGACAGGGCTCCTCTCAGGAAACAGCTTGTTCTTGCAGTCAGAACGCTCAGAAATATGTAAAGGGAGTTTGTCTTGACCTGATAAGTCCTGGTCGGTCGGTCGGTCAGTCGGTCGGTTTGGTGCTTCTCATTGAATCTCAGGCCTTTATTTTTTGTTTTGGGACAGGCTTTTTGCTAAATTGTGCATGCTGGACTTGAACTCACAATTTGCTACGGTCCTCCTGCCTCAGCCTCCCAGAATGCAGGGATTGCTGGTATATGCCTGTCTCAATTACTCTTGTTGCTGGGACAAATACCCAACACTCAAAATGAAGGAAGAAAAGGTTTATTTAGCTCACAGTTAGTGGAGATTTCAGTCTATACTCAGCTGGCTCCAAGCCAGTGTGGCACATGGCATAGAGTAACCTTTCAGGGCAGCAACAGAGAGCAAAGGTAGTGGCAACAGCTCAGGCATCTAGCTAGCCTCTCTCCTGCTCACATTGGGTGTTTTGTTTTATTGTTGTTGTTTTGGGGAAGGAGGGTCTGAACAAGTTGTTCAAGGTCTCACTACTAGATCAGACTCCTAGTGATCCATCTGTTTGCAAATTCCCAGGAGCTGAGATTATAGGCGTGAGCCACCACACCCAGTCTCAATTGAGTCTCAATACACCTGGAGGTGGGGGCCCAACGATTGAACCAGCCCCTGTACCTACTTGCAGGCGCTTTGGTCAGCCCCACTCCTCCTTACATTCTAATGGAGAGTATCTGCTCCAGGGCACTCACACCCATAATCCCAGCACTGGATCAAGAATCACAAACTCTAGAAGCTGCCCCATGACTGCATGAGGCTTTGGGGGGACAACTAGACTCAAACCATAACATTCTACCCCTGAACCCCCAAAGACTCATGCACATCCCTTTATGCAAAAGACATTTTTAGTCTATCTCAAAAGAGCTGCCAGGGGCTGGCAAAATAGCTCAGCAGTCTAAAGTGCCTGCTTAGGCAACTTCAGGGAATGCATTTCGATCCCCAGCACTACATGCTGCGCCAGCACCACCCTCAGGGCAGGCTGAGACAGCCATAACTTATGTACATACATACATACATACATACATACATACATACATATAAGAAAAACTATCTTTCAAAGAGCTGCCAAAGTCCTATAGTTCCAGCATTGTTGAAAAGTATTGAATCTCTTCTAAGATGTAAGGCAAACTTAGCTGTGGGCCCCTGTACAAATGAAAAGTACTTCCAATATTTAATGCCATAAGATAAATATCACCATTCCAAAAGGTACACCCAGCAGGATACCAAATATTGGGGCCAAATCAAGTATAAAATTGAGAAGGGCCAATTTTTTATTTATTTTTATTTTTATTATTGTTATTTTCTTTAGAGGGGCCAAATGTAAGTTCCGTAGTTTATGTGGAACATCTGAAGCAATCTGGCAAACTGTAGGCTCCACATGGCTCTGCCCCTTTGGCACTCTTGGTGCCCCTTTGGCACTCTTGGTCCCATAGCTTCTCTCTTAGGCTGGCTTTGCTCTCTCTTTGTAGTTTCCCTTAGGATCCACATTTCTGGCTTTTCCAAACATTTGGAGTTTCCATTGAACAGGCTTCTCACAGGTTTATACACTGCCCACTCAGGGGAATACTGCCTGGCCACCCAGGCTGCCTTCTCAAATCTAGATGGAAGCCTTCTTAAGAAACCTCAGAACTTTTGCATTCTCTATGTGCCTAAACCCAAAACCATGTAGATGATGCCAAGGTCTGCTACCAGCTGGAGCAGTAGCCAGGCTTTCTTCTGTCTTAGCTGTAGAGAGTCAAGTGTCTGGATCACTGAACAGTCTGAACCTGTTTTCTGAGGAATAAGTTCTCCATGCTGGTGCCATTCTGGAACTTGGTGTGACCACTGTCACCATTGTGAAACATGGGGCTTGGCAGCTTTTTCCCCATGGCAAAGTCCCTCACTCTTGCCATTTCAGAGGCTATAAAAGGTGGAGACTTGCCATTTCCTGCAATGCCTTCAGGCCATCTTTTCCATTTTCTAGTTCTTTCCCATCAATAGAGATCTCTCAGCTGTATCTTCACATCCTACAGCTTTATTAGGGCTTCTTTTCTGGCCAAACTCACAATATTTTAAATCATCCTGCTGGGCTCTTTGCTCTTAATTCTCAACAAAAATCAGACTAAAAGCCTCCAACAAAAACCATGCCACTGCCTCCATATTTGGCTGCTTTGAAATTTCTTTTGCCAGATTAATAAGTCCATCACACTTAATCTCAGTATTGGGCAAAGTCTGGATACAAGCAAAATACAGACAAACTTTCTGCCAACTTGTTTGTTTGTTTGTTTGTTTGTTTGTTTGTTTGTTTTTTGCGGAACCGGGGACCAAACTCAGGACCTTATACTTGCCAGGCAAGTATAAGCTGAGCTATCTCCCCAGCAGAGTTAATTTTTTCTTTTTTTCTTTCTGCCAACACAAAGCATCTGGAGTCCAACAACCAGTTCAGTCCTTCCTATCAGAAACGTCCCCAACCTGATCTTTTTTTTCCTTGGGATACCAGGGATTGAGGGATTGATTTGTTGTTATTGTTACTATTTTGTCTTTTTGAGACAGGGTCTCGCTATGCAGTTCAGGCTGGCCTTGAGCTCACTTTTATAGCCCAGGCTGGTCTCAAACTCCCATTGATCCTCCTGCCTCAGCCTCCCAAGTGCTGGGATTACAGGTGTGTGCTACCACACCCAGAAATAACTACCACATTAGTCTTTTTTTTTTTTTTTTTTTTCTTTTTTTTTGTCTGGCTGAGGCTGCCTTAAGGGCAGGTCTCATGTTCCATGCAGGGGTAAGGATGGAACCTTGGTCCGTGGCACCTGAGAGACTTTGCCAAATCATGTGCTTTAACCAACTGAGCTACCTGGCAAGCCCCCCATCCTGGTCTTCATAGGCAGGATTTCTGTCAACCTTCTGGTCTTCTGAACTCTGACCAGAATCTCACATACTAAACAGCTGAAACTGTTATACCACTTCTCTTGTAGGCAACATCTCCAAATCTTTCTTTCCATAAGCCATTCTTAAAAGCTTGTAAACCACATGGTCAGGTTTAGCCATAGCAGTGACCCCACTTCTCTGGTATGCTGCCCCATCACTGCATGAGGCTTTAGGGATACAACTAGATACAAACCATAACAATGCCACCATCCCCAACTTGAGGCTATTTTTTTGCCCCATCTATCAAAGACTAGCCTTTGTCTCCCTAACTGAATGACTACTACTGCACAATACGAGCTATAGGAGGGAATAGTGATCCAGAGTCTTAACCCAGCTGGCTGGAGGTGCAGTGATTGCGGCAGCAGATTCTGCCAGCCTGGAGATCAAATTGATTTTATTTTATATATATATATATATATATATATATATTTTTTTTTTTTTTTTTTAGAATTTTTTATTTTATTTTTTTTTTCTTGTTTCAGAACTTTTGTTTGTTTGTTTATTTATTTTTATGGCCGGCTCAACCTGCCCTCAGGGCAGGGCTGGCGCAGCATGTGGTGCCAGGGATCAAACTGCGGTCCCTGCAGCTGCCTAAGCTTTCCTAAGCAGGCGCTTTAGACTACTGAGCCATCCTGCTGGGCCCCAAATTGATTTTAAACTGGAGGTATCAGATATGGGCATGGTGGTGCATGCCTATCTTCAATCCCAACCCTCAGGAGGTTGAGGCAAAAAGATCACTCACTGCCAGTTTGAGGCCAGCCTGGACTATGTGGTAAGTTCAAAGCCAGACTAACATATCAAGGCCCTGTCTCAAACTAGGGGCATCAAGCTACAGGGTAGCAAGACCTGTCCCACTGTTTTTAGAAGGATAGAGGTGAAAGTGGGGTAGTGGTACTTCTGAGAAATAGGACCATGGTTGGGCCAATGAGATAAAGTGCCTGCTTAGGCAAGCTTAGGCAACCACAGGGATCGTGCTTTGATCCCCAGCACCATATGCTGCACCAGCCCCAGCCCCAGGGCAGGCCTGAGCCAGCCATAATACACATATACATACGTACATACATACATACATACATACATACATACATAAAGTTTAAAGAAATAGGACCATGGTAACACTAGCCCTCCTTGCTTCTTAACAATAGGAAGAATTCAATGACTACGAGGCCAATGATCCTTGGGTACAACAGTTCATCCTTAACCTAGAGCAGCAGATGTCAGAGTTCAAGGTGAGTGAAGGCTTCTGGAATTACCTGCCACACTAGAACACGTATTTTGTCCCTCCAGCCTTGGACTCTGCAAGCTTTTCTGTGCCCCATAACTGTCCCATCCTCTGAAGACTCCAAGGGGAATCAGAGGTGATGGGGGCTTAATGGATATCACACCTCTCTGCAGGCCAGTCTGTCCCCAATCATCTATGACAGCCTGACCAGCCTTCTGACCAGCCTTGTTGCCGTTGAGTTAGAGAAAGTAGTACTGAAGTCCTCCTTCAACCGGGTAAGATCATGGCTTCATCTCCCCAGAGGGAAATGTCATACCACCCCTGCCACCTCTAGATCCTGTACATCTTTACCTAACCTTGTCCTGGCTTCAGAGGTCCAGTGCATGGTGTAGCCACAGCACCCCAACTGAGGGGCAGCTGTGGCCAGGCTACCACAGAGAAACCAAAGCCTCTTTTTTTGTAGCTGGGTGGGCTGCAGTTTGACAAGGAGCTGAGGTCGCTCATTGCCTACCTTACCACGGTGACAACCTGGACCATTCGAGACAAGTTTGCCCGGCTCTCCCAGATGGCCACAATCCTGAATCTTGAGCGGGTATGTAAGGCTCCCTCAGCCTAGCCGCAGAAAGGTGACTAGGAAGGGTCAAAGACAAAATCTGGGTCCCTCATCTGCTTTGCCCTCAGTGGAGTTCAAGGCCTCCCCACACAACAGCCCATTTTGGTGACTACTCTTTGTTCCTGCCCACAGGTGACTGAGATCTTAGATTACTGGGGTGCAAACTCCGGCCCACTGACGTGGCGCCTCACTCCTGCTGAAGTACGCCAGGTGCTAGCTCTGCGCATAGACTTCCGGCATGAAGACATCAAGCGGCTGCGCCTATAGGTGCCAGGGTGAGCCCACCTAGCACATCACACTTCAGCACCTGTTGTGTCAGCAACCACAGCCAAGGAGCTGCATGGCTGTCTACTGTCAGCAGGAAAGAACTGGACTCACTCCACGTTCACTCTCGGACCTAGCTGGTATGCTTTGGGGGTAGCCTTTGCCCACCAGGAGACGGGGGAAACCAAAGCAGGCCATGTGTGTTAGGACAGCCTTCCACAAGAGCCAGGCATTCTCTGGCCCCAAGCTTTGGCAAACATGGTGCCCCTGCCAGCCTCTGAGGAAGACTTGGGTGCATGTGAAGACCTGGGAATTAGGCTTGACATCAAGGACTGGCTGTGATATTTATGAATAAACATTAGAATAAAGACACTGCTGGGGAAATGCCAGTGTGCTGGATCCAGGCAAGGCAGGCTGTGCCAGGGCAGGACAGGTTCCACTCACACTGAAGTGTGAAATCAGATGCCCAAGGCGTCAACCTCCTCCTACAACTCCCAGCCACTCTGGGACCCTAATTCAGGCCTGGCCCCTCACTTCCCTTAGGGCCCCACAGCACCAGGAGCTGGTCATTCCAGGAGAAGTTATCCACAGTGCCAGGGGAAGTGGGAATTACTTCTGGCAAAAACAAGAAAAGAGCTTTCTAAACACAGCCTTGCAAAGCAAAATGAATTTATTCCAAGAATGTCAGTCTTAACCCCTTGCCCATCGGCACTGTTCACTTGGCACTGTGTGGTTGCTGGCTAAGATCTGGGCTGGCAGAGACTTGCTGCAGGCCCACCCCTATTGAGTGCCACAGCCCCACCATCACCCCACTTCTCCAGGAGGGCAGTGGAGTCTCGAGCATAGACTTTGCAACCTTAAACCACAGTAAAAGCTTCAAAGGGCCTCTAGGGTCAGCCTTACCAAGGGACCCCACACATCTGCTATGACTGGTTGTTGTCCCTTCTTCCAGGACCCTAGTAGACAGAAAAGGTCAAGGCTCCACTGGGCCCTGTGATTTGCAATGGCCACAATGGACACTGAGCTTTGGCCCTTAGTCCACATGTAACAGAGACCAAGCCTCAGCCTTTGTCACCAGGAGATAATCCTGTCTCCAACACTGTCTACCTGGCCTAAATCTTGCTCCCTATAGGGCAAATTCAAAGAGGCAGGTGGGGAGCTAAGTTGAGAACTCCCACGAGGGAAGGAGGGGCACAATGGTGTAGCTCTGGTGTTGCCCATTCAGCAGGCCTGGCCCCATGATGCTGGACATGAGGCAGAGACCTCACTCAGCAGCTGCAGGCTCAGGCCCTGTGTGTCCACTTCCACCAGGTGAACACTATAGTTGCCAAGGCCCTGGAAAGAACAGAAGATGGTCAAAGGCCTCTGGCCATCAGTCTTCTGGAGGCTGAGGACAAGGTTGTAGGGGCGTGAAGATACAGCCCCTGGTGAGCTGGCAGGCCACATCTTCCCTACCACCTACCAACCCCAGCATCTTTCGGTACCTCGGTCTTGGCCAGCACAGCCTCCAGAACTTCCTTTTGCTGTGGTTCCTTAGTCAGCAGATAGAGAAAGCCCCCGCCACCTGCGCCTGCCAGGCTCTGGCCATGCACATGGGGGGCCAGGACATCCATCATCCGCCGCACAGCTAGGGGCTCACAGCCTGGGGCCATGAGCTTCTTCTGCTCCCAGTACGAGGTCAAGTACAGGCCCAGGAGAGACAGGTTTCCTGTGAGCAGGGTAGAATGAAGAAGTGTGCGTGCCCCTCAGGCCCAGGCCCTCAGCACCCCTAGGCTGGACACAGGAGTAGTAAAGCCCCTGGCACAGGGCTGCAGACTGAAATCCAGGAACCGACCAACATGATACTCAGCAGAAAGAACCACTTAGCACACTCATGAAGTACTGTTCTGTCAAATTCCCTGCTCCCACGCAGTGGCAGTGCCAAGCCTCTTCTGTTTCCTGGCAGGTGGGGCTGGAGGACCCTTCCCAAGAAGTAGTTTTGGTCCTGACAGTCATCTCCCATCCATGCAAAACCCATGACTTGACACAGGAGAGTTCTGTCCCTAAGACCTAATAGATGTTCTGGCCCTTGCAGAGGCCCCTGGTTTCTGAGGACTAAGTAACAAGATGCTGTCCTCTGCAGTAGCAGCTCACCTTGGCGGAAGGCTTCAGCGCACTTCTCGGCCTGCTGGACCAGGCTGTGGGCATTGTGCACTACAGCAGGAAGCCGGGCATACCAGCTCCTCAAAACATCCTGCACAGGGGCAAGGGGGTGCAGTGAAGGTCCCAGCCCAGCTGAGCCATCTGCCTCCCTCACCCCGAGCTGCGCTTACCTGCAGCAAATTCCGAGCCAGGCGGGTCTTGCCGGTGTACACCAGGAGCAGGTGCTCATTCAGCTTTTGGACAAAGCCTTCAGGCACTGTGATATCTTCCACCTCTACTTTCAGTGGCAGCTGGGGCCGGGAGCGACCCACCTTGATGCCAGGCAACAGGCCACCCACCTGGTCCTGCCAGCCACCTCCTGCAAGCCGAGGACCCTGTGTCTGTTGAAGGCTATGGGGCACAGCTTAGGTTCCTGTCCCTCCCTTGGCTGGAACCAGAGACAGGTGAGCTGTGTGTCTCCTAGCAGAAGCCAGCCACCCCCAGCAAGGGAAGGGGCTACAGTCAGAGCCAAGCTTGGAATTCACAAGGCTTGCCTTTCAGTACAGACCCCTACTGTGAAAATGGAACTAAGGCAGACTACACTCCAGGACTGTACCCTAACCTCTACCCTCCTGGGGAAGTTGAGCCAGAAGAGAGCAGACAAGGCTTCCCAGGGACCTGATGATCCCCCATACCTTGTCAGAGTGTTTATGTTAGAAAAAGGCTTTGCAGTACCTCTCATTTTTCTGTCACTTAACTTGAAAGAGCCATGTATGTCTTGCTTTAGTAATGAAAAGTATTATCTCTTTCCCCTACAGCTATATAAAAATAACAAACCTAGGTGAGGTGGTCATGTAATCTTAAGACACAGGAGCATGAGGCGGGAGGAACACAAGTTCAGGGCTACCCTGGCCAACTGAGACACTATCCAAAAAAAAAAAAAAAAGGCTAGGGATGGGCTGAGGAGACAGCTCAGTGGTCTAAGTGCAATAGCTACTTCTGGGACAGGCTCTCACTATGAGTGTGGGGGGGGGGGGGTCCTCTGGCCATTGAACCCAGAGGACTCAACCACTGAGCTGTACCTTCAGTCCTTTACTTTGACATAGGATCTCAATAAGTTGCCCAGGCAGGACTTGAACTTGTGATCCTCCTGCTTCTTGCCTCCCTCAGTGCTGGGATACAGGCATGCACCACTGCAGGTAGGCCCTCAACATTTGAGGAAGGGCCTGCAAGGAAGGCAGGGGCCAATGAGATGGTTCAGTGGTCTAAAGTGCCTGCTTAGGAAAGCTTAGGCAACCGTAGGGACCACAATTCAATCCCTGGTACCACATGCTGCACCAGCCCCACCCCCAGGGTAGGCTGAGCTGGCCATAATAAAAAAAAAAAAGCCGGGCGTGGTGGCACACGCCTGTAATCTCAGCACTTGGGAGGCTGAGGCAGGATGATTGGTGCGAGTTCGAGACCAGCCTGGGCTACAAAAGTGAGCTCAAGGCCAGCCTCAACTGCATAGTGAGACCCTGTCTCAAAAAGACAAAAAAAAAAAAAAAAAAAAAAAAAAAA
>PVJA010026326.1:0-11873 GCA_004027025.1 Myocastor coypus | reverse complement strand
AAAAAGACAAAAAAAAAAAAGGCAATTGGTAGGGTGCAACTGAGACTTTTAACAGCCAGAACATAGCGGTAGGACAGAACTAGAAATGTCAAACTCCTAAGAGTGCCTCTCTCCTTCAGAGCACTTAATACAGTCTGACAGGATACATTCCCTCGAGAGGTTGTTAATATCTATCTCCTTCTACCTGGTGACTCTTGGGGGCAAGGACCTTGTTTTCGCCTGTTTTATTCCCAGGACTCAATAGCGGGTTCTCAATAAAGAAGCGTCAGTTGAGAAAAGAACTTGAGTCAAAACCTCCTCAAAAAGAACCATGGAACCCTTTCATTAATGACTACCTACTAGGGGATGTGAGTCACGACAATGAAAGGAGGGGGCTGGGAGCAAACACTGTAATCAGGGGCAGCCTCCTTTAGCAACCTGCTGAGAGGAAGCCTTAGTGAACTACACCCTAGGATCTGAAACCAGCCAAATCTCTGGCCCCATTCCACCTTGTGAATGGATTCCAAGACGCCATCATGGCCAGGAAGGAAGACTGGCACCAGAGCATCCTGTTAGATCATAGCCCGCACTGGGCCCTTGCTGCCCCACCATATGGCAGTGAGCAATGACAGTACAGATGGTCACTGGGCAGGAGAGAGGCAAGTTGCCAGGAGGACAGGCTGAGGGTCCATCCTCTGTTCCAAACCCAGCTCTGCTGAATGCCAGCCTGGACAGAGCCCACACTAACACTTGGGCTGGTTGTGCTGGGGCACACCATAATCCCAAAACTTTTTAGGAGCAGCAGCTATCAGAAAATCCTATGCCAACGAACAGGAGTTCCCTAAGGCGCTTGGGAAGATATCAGAGACCTCTCTCTGCCGCAGACCATCACATACCTGTGGTGAGCACCTGCTCCAGGTGTAGCACTGCGTGGATCAAAGCCTCTCTGCCCACTGTCCGGCCTGCAGCCCGTTGCAAGGCAGCCAGAGCAGCACCAGCCAGGATGCTGCTAGTGCCTGCAGGGCACAGAGAACAGAAGCCATGCATGAACTGCCTCCATACAGCCCGGTTCCATCTTACTCTGCTGTGCACAGGCCAGGGAGGGGGATCGAGGCTGGAGAGCTGTACATAGGTGGTCAACAGAGCCAGGACCCACTCACCAAGACCAGAGCCATGGGGCAGTTCAGACCAAGTGTGGAGCTCAAAGCCACCCCCAAAGGTCTGCATCAGCTGTTGGCACAGCGGGAGCTCAGAGTGGATGTGCACGATCCCTGCACATATAAAGGCCGCCTTCAGCAGGGCCCCTGCAGGATACAAAGCAAGGAAAATTTGGTCTCTTCAAATGCCAATCCAACAGCCCACCTCCCCTGCAGCCTCCCAGCCCAGAATGGGGCACATCTGGTGGAACAAAAGCCTCACAGCAGTATAAACTCCATCCTCGAGCTACAAAAACACCTTGAGGTCATCTTTTTTCACTGTGCCAGGATATGCCTAAGCAGCATTCAGGCTGCCCCAGCCACTCTGGCTAGCACTCAGGCAGGCCCCAGTGGCCTGCACAGAGCACTCTCCAGGTTCTGTGCCTGTCAGGTGGCTGGGTATCCCACCCTACCTACAGCTGTCCTGGGGTGTCCTGACCTGGTGCATGGGGCTGGCAGTAATCCTTCAGGTCATCCAGACAACGGCACACTATCTTCACAGCCTTCTCACCCTGCCGAGAACCCACAGCCAACCACAGCTCGGGCTCCAGGATGCGGCGCGCCCTGGCCCCGATGGGCCGGCGGCCATCCACTCGCACAGCCAGACCCAGCACTGCCCCACCAAGCTCATAGGCAAGCGGTGGTGTGTCGCTCCAGCCCCCTGTGGCAGTTTGACAAGCTGCTTCCAGAGCCTGCCAGCATGGCCCTGTGGCAGTTGCCCTCATCCCAGTTCTCACAAGGGGCTCACCAGAGAAATCCACACGAGCTGGGCACTCAGCCACCACCCACTGCCCAGGTGCCAGAAGCTCTATTGGCTCCATGGAGACAAAGTCTTGGGCTGTCATCACAGCCTGGCGTATCAGTATCTGCCCAGCCCCTTCATAGTGGCGAGCAGCTCGTACCAGCAGGGCTGGCCTACCAGGAGGGAAGGGAGAGAGCTGCATGGAACCCCAAGCTGGGGAGAGAATGCCTAGCTTGGAGGATCTGACTGCTCTGGGTGACCCGAGGGTGCCCCACATCGCTCTCAGATTCTACCATCAGGAGCTAACTTCCGCAGAGGGTCAGGGGCTTCGCAGAGCACTCACCTGCTCAGCCACTTGTCCCTCTCCCGGGCAAGTGCCTCCACACCCCCTGCCAGGTCTCCACATTCCAGGTATGAGAAGGGCCGCACCCACTCAGGGTTAGCAGCTGGACCACTTCGTAAGCCTCCCTGGCCCTCTGCCATGCAACCCAGTACATCTGCCACACAGGCCAGAGCCCGAGCTGCCACTCCAGGGTCTCTAGCACTTGCTGCAACTGAAGGACCAGAAATTAGAGGTGCAGGGGAGGGGCCTGGCTTCTAACCCCTTCAGACCCCTATGCCCTCCCATGTTTAGGCCCAGATGTGTTCTTGCCTGTGAATACACCCCACTTCCTACCCAGCAGGATTTTGTCATCCTGCCAGCCAAGCACCCTTCACCCCTATGCAGGGCACCCAGAAATAATAACTCAAACGTCAAACCAATTAGTGTCTCCACAACTGGACGTATGGCTGTGGGAGAGGGACTTAAGCAGTAACATTACTGTGTCAATGCTCTGAGAGATCACAAGACGGGCTCTCAGTACCCGGCAGTGTGTCTGCAACCCCAGGGAGGGTTGCCCACATCCCCCAGAGCTCTGGGCTGCTCAGCACCCATGTCCTGGACCCCCAGCACAGAACATAAAGCTCTCCAACACCAAACACCCAGAAGGGTCAGAGGCTTCTCAAAGCTGGCTGAGGGAGATGAAGCCTATAATAAACTTGAGTATCTCTCCCTAGCTATAGAGTTGCTTGACTCTCTCCCCCGCTCAGTGGATGGCCCACAGCAAAGGTAACCCTGGCCTGACCCCTCAGCGCTAGTACTTGGCACACTCACCCTGGTCCAGCATGGCTAACAGTGGCCCAGGACAGCCCTCATGAACAGCAGCCCGGATCAAGGGGTGCAGGCTGAGGTTCTGCCGGGTCTCCAGCACATGTCGAGCCTTCCGAAGGGCCTGGCAGAAGAATAGGTCCCTGCGGGAGGCCAGTGTGGCAGCCCGGTCCAGGTACGGCTGCAACTGCTCCCAGGACAGGCGCCAGGAGGCTCGCCAGGCCCGCAGGGCCTTGCCTCCATCCTCCTGGGGGTCCAGCATCCACAGCATGTCCTGGGGCCCTGGGGCACTCGAGGGATGCAGCACAGGAAAGAGGCGGGCACTGAGAAGATGATGTTCAGAGGAGGATGTGTCTGGGTCCCACAAGTCCCAGGCTCTGAGGTGGGAGAGGTGTATTATGAGAAGGAGCTGTGGCTCCTGCCTCCTCCCAGAGCCCTGACGTGCAATGCCCAAGTCTGAGCACAGGCAGGCATTTGGAATTGCCCAGAGGGGAAGCACTAGAGAAGATGCAGCTGCTCCAAACTTCCAGAGTTCAGGGGGATGACAGAGGGCCAGGGCTACTTTGACACAGGGGAAGGGAGAAACCAAGAATCTGCCACCCTGGCTACCCAGGCCCTCAGAAGCCCTCCGGGATGGTCACCATACCGGATGCCTGTCTTCTTGAAGAACTCACTCCAGGGCATGTTGAGATATGTGCCTGCCCCTTGTCTCTAGGAGCAAAGGGGAAGCAGTTAGGGGTGTGGGAGCCTAAAAGGGAAGGCATCAGGGACACTAGGTCGGAGGACAGAGAACTGCTCAGATGGAGACTGAGACTGCTCTGAAACCACCTTAGTGCTCCTGCCCAGATGCCTGGAATTTGGACAGAACCCAGGATCCTGGCCCTCCATAGTTGGTCGGGGGGGAAGGGGGCATATACGGCAGGCACCTACTTCCCAGCTGTCCAGACGGCCAACAAGGGTGAAGACACGGCCTGGGGAGCCAGGCAGACACACGAAGTGTCCCTGCAGGACAAGGTCGTGCAGCTCCAGGCCACGCAGTGCCTCGGACTGAGCTGTACCTAGGTTACTCACAAAGCAGCCAGTGCCAATGTGGACAGGGCCCTGTAAGGAAGAGGGCAGGCACCTGGGTGGGTGGTGCATGAGCGCCCCCCACAAACACAGGACCCTTCACTATCCCTCCCCTCTGCCCAGGCTCTCAGGCCTCACCCGCAGGTGGCAGTGCTGCAGGACACTCCCTGGCCCCAGGTGGACAGGGCCCTCCAGCAGGCAGCTGACCACAGAGCTCCCGTTCTCCAGAAGCTGGGGTTCCTATGAAGCAACAAGGAAGATCTTGAGGGCCGAAAATGGAGGCTCTCCCACTCCTCCAGCTGAGCACCTGGGTGTGGGCCAGTGAAGCTCGCTGCTCCCCCAAGCCTGCCTGGCAAGTATGGGGTCCTGAATTCAATTTCCAGTATCAAAAATAGAAATAAATGGAGGGCCAGGTACAGTGGCACATGCCTATAATTCCAGCACCTGAAAGGCTGAGGCAGGAGGACTGCTGTGAGTTAGAGGCCAGCCTGGGCTACAAAGTGAGTTGAAGGCCAGCCTGAATTACATAGTGAGACTCTGTCTCAAAAAGACATGGATTGCCGGGCATGGTGGCACACACCTGCACTCGGGAGGCTGAGGCAGGAGGATCAATGTGAGTTCGAGACTAGCCTTGAGCTACAAAAGTGAGCTCAATGCCAGCCTCAACTGCATAATGAGACCCTGTCTCAAAAAGACCAAAAAAAAAAGACAGGGATTGATGGATGCATGGATAGATGGATGCATGCATGGATGCATGGATAGATGCATGGGTGGATGGATGGATAGATGCATGGGTAGATGGATGGATGCATGCATGGATAGATGGATGGATGCATGGATGGGTGGATGGATGGATGGATGGATGGAGGGATGGATGGAGGGATGGATGGAAGATGGAACATCTTACCTCATAGGTAATGTATTCCTATGGGAACGGGCTGTTCCCATCCCCAGATCCCAAAGCCCACCTGACCCAGGCTCCCAGCAGCTACCTGAGAGGAGGACAGGTCTCACCTCCACCTGGGAGTGGATGAGGTGCACCCTGGGACTCTTGGGCAGGGTGAAGTTGCACAGGAATTCACTGGCTGAGGAGGTCATGTAGCTATAGCTGCCGTCAGGGACATAGGCTGTAAAGACACAAGTACCAACCCGAACCCCACGCTCGCTGCAGCTTTGGTACCAAATTGGACCCCCTGCCAGCAGACATATCCTCCTCAGACACTAGGAGGGAAGGCGTGGTGATAGCCTGCTCAGCCACAGTGGGAACTAAGTCCAGAGGTTCCACAACCTGGCCAAGAGGACAGATGAGGATGGGAGCCCCAAAAAGAGACAGAAAGAGGCAGCTCAGCGATAGGCTCATTATCCAGTGCATGAGGAGCTGCCTAGGCCAGCACACAACACTCTTTGGGTCCTCATGCCCACGGTCTCCCCAACCCAGAGGCCAGACAGTAATACACACCCATGGTGAGGGGCTGATCTCGAAGCTCTCTCCACAGCTGGGCCCGGGCACCCTGCAGATAATCTGCTACATCCATGTCACCTTGCCCCATCTCTGGGGGCCGCCCAGCCAGGAAGTTCTCTCTGCTCACATTTCGAGCCATGCAGAGCAGGATGTCGAAAAACAGAGACAGCTAGGGTGAGGGTAAGGAGCACAGCTATTGTTGGAGCAACAAACGGACTACAACATCCCAAGGCTGAGCTGGGACAGATGCATCTGCAGAGATGTTGACTCAGCGACGAGCTGGCCTGAGGTCATATAGCACCTTACCCCTACCCAGGACCCCTTGGTTGCCCCACCCCCCAGCACCTGGACAGGCTGGGCTCCAGAGTCCAGGCCCATGTAGGTGCAGGCATCCAAGGGTGGGCTCACATGAGTGGCCAGGAGGTGCTCAGCAGTCTCCACAGAGAAGAAGACAACCCCAGAGACCTGGAGGGAATACCGCAAGCATCAGGGGTATACCTGGGGGCCAGGCCCAGCATAACCAGGGAAGGTGCATGCAGACAGACCACACAAGGCCAGGTGCCATGCCAACCAGGGACCATGGTCTTCTGAGCCCCCCAGCACCTGGACCTCAGGCTTACTTGAGGCAGCTCCCACCCACAGACCTCCTGGGGTCACCCTCAAATTTTCAGGCCTCCCCTAAAACCCAGTTTTCCACTTTCCCCTGGCCCATTCCCAGACATTTCTTCCAAGTTCTTCATTCTTAAAGCATGAGTCTGGGTCTCTGCCTCCTTCCGGCCATACTCACGGACTCAAAGCTTTCTGATTCAGAACAAGACCCAGAATTCCAAGGCTACCCTTTGCTCAGACTCTGGCTCCAGGTGTCCCCCTAAATGCCAATTCCAGAAACTTCATGCAAACTCTGCCTCCTCTATCCCAAGATGTCCCCAACCCAGCCCCAGCAGTCATACCAGTGGCACCTGCCCATCAGGTCCCACACAGCGCTGTATCTCTGCCTCAGTGCCCTGGTAGTAAATGTCCAAAACAAAGCCCTGTGTCAGAAGAACAGAGTTTAAAAAGGGAGCAAAAGAGGACCCAAGAAGGTGGCATAGCCACAGGTGTCACCAAATGAAAAGCTAGGAGGGAAGCCTGGCAGGTACCAGTGTACCCATGGGGACACCAGCACCTGCGACTTCTACCCACAAAAGGCTGCAGGAGAGCTTTCATCATCTTCACAGCCTCGGAGTTCAAGCACAGAGTGTGGCATGTGCTCAGCATGAAATGCATTTTTGTGAACAAAGCAAGGAAGCACCATAGCTGTTGCCAGGCTCCAGCCATGCTGGCAGATCCAGCAGGGCCTTGAAGGCTGCCCCAGAGGCAGTACCTGGGAATCTGTGAGGTAGACCCCATGATTCAGAGCATAGGCTGGGGTCCCAGGAAAGGCGATCACTCTGGCTCCCTGGAAGCTGTCCCAGGTGATCCCTGTGAGAGATGTCACAATCAAGCTCCCATGGGGGCACCTCTAAAGGGGAAATATGGCTGCCAAAGCCTAGAGGGACATTCCTATGGAAGAATGGCAACCCATCCTCCCCCAAAGTTCTTCCACAAAGCCCTGCAGGGCAAAAGGAGCAGGACTGTTACATCCATTCCACAGACAGGCAAATAGAATCTTCTAAGAGTAGAAGACAGGGTAAAGCCTGTCTCTTGGTCTGGCTTTTATTCTCCACAATATAGGCCTCCCTTCTGACAGGGCAATGGGGCAGGCCCAGAGACACAGAGCCAACCCCAGCTGTGGAGAGGGAAGGCAGACCTGTTGCAGGCTCACCAGGGTTTGCAGGAACAGACAGCAGCATGTCAGTGCTACAGACCCACACACCTGGTGGGGAGCCTGGGCCCAGCTGCAGGAGATGGCAGAACAGAGAAAGGAGGATGTGATTGGTGGCCTGTCCTGTAGTAGGATGCAGAGCCACCTCATCCACTGTTGAAGCACCAGGGGTCCTTCAATGCTGATGCACTCCCCACTCCACCTGGTGCCACGCCTCCCCCTCCAGAAGACCAAGACTCACTTCTTAAGGCTCCAAGTGAGTCTGTAAACCCTGAAGCCCATTCTCCCTTGTGTGCCCTGTCTGAACCAGCACGGATGCTGAGTGGCCAGAACAAGACCCTCTGGGTCACCGCCCAGCTTACCTTGTGGGTCATCACATCCAGCAAGCAGTCCAAGTTACAGACCAAAGCCGCCACGGGGGCCTGGGGGTTCTCCACAGGGAGGCAAGTGAAGGCCCTGCCACAGTCATCAAAGGGGAAGTCTCGGCCCTGAGTGTGGGCAGGGAGTGGTGAGGAGGCCTTGGGGACAGAGAAACTGGGACGCCTCATCAGCAGGCGTGGGGCAGGGGATGTGTAAGAAACATCACCTGGTTATCTTCCCTTAAAATTTTCTAAATTAGCACAATCACTGCAAAAATTAGAAAGTGTAAATATGCAAAAAAGAGAAACTATCCCTCAGGGACACTCATTATCACCCTCACTTTGAAGTACTATAGTCTATCTTTTTTTTTTTTTTAACTAGAGATTGAACCCAAGGCCCCGTGCTTGCTCTGCCAGTGAGTTATACTCCTGCCCCTTTCAAAAAAAATTTTTATATGGAAATATAGTCTTGTTAAATTGTCCAGGCTAGCCATGAATTTGTAAACCTCCTGCCTCAGTTTCCACAGTAGCTGGATGACAGTTGTGCCTACTATACTCAGCCTTTTATGTATCTTTCCTTTAAATTTTTTTTCTTTAACAAAGAAAAGGCAGTTCTGAAAAGGCACAGATGAGAGAATATATACATAGGCAGGTATGCACAAGGATAAGTAGAACTGGGGAAGTGAGGCTGGCCATTGTGTCAATGTCACTATCTTGGCTGGAAATATTAAATCATAATTCTGCAAAATATTACCTCTGGGGATATTTGGGCAATATCTACAAAGACTTCTCTGTATTATTTCCTGTGGATCTACAATTACCTCTATCAAAATTCAGTTAAACAGAGATCATTCCATACAAATTTTCACCATGTGGCTATTTTCACTTAACAATAAAAATACATTTCACTGAGTGTTTGGAGCGCACCAGGCCCTGCTGCGAGCACTTAGGAGCATCAATGGGTCTGTGTCCACATCCACGTGGAGGAACTTCTGGCATCCTCAGCTTACAGACAAGAAAACTGAGGCCTGTCAGGAGCCAAATAAGGTCACAGAGCTGACACATCTCTTTCCACATTGATGCAGAGATGGATGGGCCTTTCAGTCTCTTTAAAATTTCCCCAGGAGGACGTACTAGATATACTTAGCCAACTCCCAATTTGGGGACATTTAGATCGATTCCGATTCTTTGTAGACTTCCAGGATGAATACTGTCCACACATAATGGCAGAACACACTGAGGCCCCACCCAACCCTGAGACTCAGGGTTCCAACCATCCGCACAGAGCAAGCCCCAATTTCTACTCACCATGTGCAGGATGAGGATCCAGGCCGAGTGCAGGACATCAGATGTGACCACCTACTGGGTGGGACAACCCTATTGGAAGAGGCCTTGGGCAGACGGCACCTGGAGGGCGGCACCTGCTTGTCCAGGGAAGGAGCTACTCAACCAAAGCCCACTCAGGTACAGAAATGGCAAAGGGCAAAGACAAGATCAATGGCCACAGGCAGGCTGGGGGCAGCCCTGGCCTCTCCTGGATACCGGAACCAAGCAGTCCTCTACCTGAGCCACCTCCCTGCCCTCCGCTTGGAGGGTGGCTGCAGAGTGACCCTTGCAGGAGGAGGGAACAGCTTCATGGTAGCCATGGTGTTTCCATCCCTGCCCACCACCTCCACTGTCCAAGTGCAGCACAGCCTGTGCCACCAAGGGGCGCTGGGGCCAGGTGGCTGAGCAAGGGGCCAAGCACATGGAACTCGGCTGGTGGGCACAGGGACACACATCCTGCCCAAGCACACAGAGGCCAGGTGGGCAAGAGTCCAGGGGAGTGACAGCTACAACTCCACAGAAAGGAGAAGGCCTCACAGTGAAAGCTGATCCAGCTTCCTTCCTTCCTTGGTTTTCTTGTCTTTCATATCTTTTTTTTTTTTTTTTTTTTGTGGGACCAGAGTTCGAACTCACAATTTTACACTTGCCAGGCAGGCACTTGTGCCATATCTTTTCTATTATTTTTTTTATTTTATTTATTTATTTATTTGTGTGTTTATTTATTTATTTATTTTTCTTGTTTCAGAACACTTGTTTTGTTTATTCACTCATTTTTTATGGCTGTCTCAGCCCACCCCGAGGGCAGGGCCGGTGCAGCATGTGGTGCCGGGGATCAAACCGCAGTCCCTGAAGCCGCCCAAACTTTCCCAAGCAGGCGCTTCAGACCACTGAGCTATCCCGCTGGGCCCCTTATTATTATTATTAATACACATTGGTTATACAGATAAATGGGTTTCATTTTGGTCATCTTGGCAGATTTCACATTTGGGGGGAATTTCGATATTTCACTCCCTATCCTACCCCAGCCCATGGCTCAGTGGCACAGTGCCTACCTGGCAAGCACAAGGTCCTCTTACACCCTCTTTACTTACCTCGGCTTATTCCCTTCCTCTTGCTTCTATTTTCTTGTCTTTTTTTTTTTTTTTTTTTTTTTTTTTTTTTTTTTTTTTTTTTTTTTTTTTTTTTTTTTTTTTTTTTTTTTTTTTTTTTCAGACAGTCTCACTCTGTGATTCAGGCTGGCCTTGAACTTCTTACATGTAACCCAGGCTGGCCTTGCAATGATCCTCTTGCCTCAGCCTCCTGAGTGCTGGGATCACAGACTGTGTATTGGCCCTGCCTCTCATGCTCCTCTGAGTGGCAGCCATGAGGGACCCTAACTCACAGAGGCAAAAACACAAGCCAATTGCGGAACTGGCCCAGGGCCCTAAAGCCAGAAGAGCTGGGGATCTCAGAAACCACACTATGTGGTTCTATTTCTCTCTCTCTCTCCTTTTTTTTTTTTCCCTTTTGAGTCAGGGTCTCGCTATGAGTTCAGGCTGGCCTTGAGCTCACTTTTGTAGCCCAGGCTGGTCTCAAACTCACACTGATCCCCCTGCCTCAGCCTCCCAAGTGCTGGCATTACAGGCATGCACTACCATGCCCGGCTCAACCGTGTGGTTCTAATGGGGACAGGAACCGAAGAGAGCTGGCCCCAGGCACCCACCGTGAAGCCTGCGCGCGCACTCAGGTGTTCAGCTGCCACCAGCAGCGCATTGAGAGTGGCTCCTCCGCTGCCCACTCGCACCTCGGGGTCCTCCACAGCCAGCAAGAGTGTCCCAGCTGGGATCTGCTCCCGCTTCTGCCTCACCTCGAGCTCTGTGAACAGAAGAAGGTGCGCTGAGACTCGCTCACAGCCATTGCCCCTGCTCCACAGCACCTAGGCCAGACTGGGAGCACTCACTATCTGATTTCTTTTGCTGTTTGCTTATTTGAGACAAGGCACTAGGTGGTCCAGGCTGGGCTTGCACCCACTATGTAACCCAGGACAGCTTTGAATTCACAGCAATACTCCTGCCTCAGCCTCCCAAGTGCTGGGATCACAGGTGTGCATCACCATGTCTGTCTCACTGATTTCTTTGATTCAGTAACATATTACAAAGCTCCTCAGCAACTCTTTACTCCATTATGTGAGCTAAGTACCATTACTGCCATCTTACAAATGAGAAAAGTATGGCCTAAAGAGATGACATAACATTATGAGGTCCTGTTATGGTTTGTGCCTAATTGTCCCCCCAAAGCCTCACATAGTCATGGGGCAGCTTTGGAAGTTTGTGATTGCTTCTCAAAAATCCAATGCTGGGATTACAGGTGTGAGTGCTACACCCTGGCCCTGGGGTGAGGAATCTGCATTACAATGTAAGGAGAGGGGCTGGGGAGATAGCTCCATGGCACAAGTGCCTGCCTGGCAAGTACAAGTTTGTGAGTTCGAACCCCAGTTCCGCAAAAAAAAAAAAAAAAAACACACACACACAATGTAAGAAGGAGAGAGAGGCTCACTGGAAACCCCAGCTGCCAAGAACTGCTGCTCCAGTAACTGGGAACTAAATAAACCTTTCCTTCCTTCATTTTAGGTGTTGGGTATTTTGTCCCAGCAAGAGCAAGCACCTACTGCCGGGCGTGGTGGCTCACGCCTGTAATCCCAGCACTTGGGAGGCTGAGGCAGGAGGATCATTGCGAGCTCGAGACCAGCCTGGGCTACAAAAGTGAGCTCAAAGCCAGCCTGAACTGCATAGTGAGACCCTGTCTCAAAAA
>PVJA010026325.1:0-29714 GCA_004027025.1 Myocastor coypus | reverse complement strand
TTTTTTGAGACAGGGTCTCCCTATGCAGTTCAGACTGGCCGTCAGCTCACTTTGGTAGCCCAGGCTGTTCTCAAACTTGCTCCGACCCTCCTGCCTCAGCCTCCCAAGTGCTGGGATTACAGGCATGCGTCACCACGCCCGGCTTACCATAGAGATTTTAGACAATAGTCCCATCAGTACCTGCATAGTGTTTCTATTTTTTTTCCTCTGTAAACATTTAAAATGAAAGCTTTTTTTTTTTTTTTTTTGGCCAACACAGCTCACCCTGGGGGTGGGGCTGGCTCCACATGTGGTACTTAGGATCAAGCCTCGGTTCCTGTGCTTGCCTAAGCTTGGCTAAGCAGGTGCTCTGGTCCACTGAGCTATCTTGCAGGGCATCATCAGGAAAAGTTTTTATCCCATTTAAGTGTGAGGAAAAAAAAAGAAAAATAAGAGAGCTTTATTCTTCCTAACTTTCTAATGCTTTAGCTAGAGTTGAGTATTTTCCAAGCAAAAATTCAGGTGCATGCTTTACCCATGAAATCCAGAGAGCAGAGCATCAGGCTTCCAGTCTGTTTTTGGAAATCGGGCATCTGTCAGCATCCCTTTGTTTGGTGCTGCTGGTAGGGATTAAACCCAGGGCTCCTGTGTCCTAGGCAAATACTCTAACCCTGAGCTAATCTATACCCCTCCCCACCTCTCTCAGCCCTTTAGAAAAGCAAGCTGTTACTTTTTCAGGAGGATCTCAAACTTGTGGTCAGGTAACTAATCTCAGGCAGTGAGGTCTTTGCTTGGTACAGCCCAACTCAGGACATTTAGATGGGTAGGGTTCTTCCTGCAGGGAGATCTGTAGTCTAATGGGAATCAGTTGTCACGTTGCCGTTCCTGGCCACTGGGCTGGGGCCCTGGCACTGTGACCTAGAGACAGCTTATTTTATGATCCCTACTTAACCTGATGAAATGGGATGAAAAATTTGCATGGAGCTCCTGGCTGACTGACGAAGGTCATTGTTGGATTTGATACTTACTGGACATAATAACTTCAGTGGGTGGTGACAGGAATGTCCAGCTCAGCTCAAATTTGGATTCATTTAGAGGTAATCTGGTTTCATAGTGAGATTAACACAGACCCCAGGCAACAGGCTCCGCCAATTCAATTCTCAATGAGTTTTGAGAAGGCATATGATTCCTTGATTATGATTATTCTCTTTGTTTTTGATTTTTTTTTTTTTTTTTTTTTTGTCTTTTTGAGACAGGGTCTCGCTATGCAGTTGAGGCTGGCCTTGAGCTCACTTTTGTAGCCTAGGCTGGTCTCAGAACTCACACCAATCCTCCTGCTTCAGCCTCCCGAGTACTGGGATTACAGGCGTGAGCCACCACGCCCAGCTCAGCTTGTTTTTGGTACTGAAAATCTTATTAACATTAAAAACTGAAGTAATTGCACAGAGACAAAATTATATTTTGTTTGGATCTTAAATATGGTTACTAAAATAATTAACTTCATTAACCCGTTTTTGAAAGAAGCTTCACAGTGTGTTTAAATCTGTCTATTCTGATGGCTTTTGCTCAACTGAATAATTATGGCAAGAAAAGATTGATTTTTTTCAGGACTTAGATCAGGAATCATAAGACTTTAGCAGCTGGAAAATGGATCCCTTCAGGACAGAACCAGATCAGGGACAGAGGCAATATATAAAAATAGTGACTTTGAGAATAATAGGATTGGGAGGCCGGTGGGATGGCTCAGTGGTCTAAAGCACCTGCTTAGGGGGCGGCTGCAGGGACTGCGGTTCGATCCCCGGCACCACATGCTGCGCCAGCCCTGCCCTCAGGGCAGGCTGAGCCGGCCATAAAAATAAATAAACAAAAGTTCTGAAACAAGAAAAAAAAAATAAGAGAGAATAATAGAATTGGTTTTGGAAAAAAAAAATGAGAAAAACACTCTGTTCGTGTGGTTTAGTGTTTGGAATATAAATCTCTAAATCCCTTAGAAGTAAGTGATGGCTGCTTAAAAACACAGCTTTAGAAGCAGGAAGACCTCCATACATTTCTGAGATGGAAAGATTTCACTTTGTGCTTTCCCTGGCTCTCACATTCCAGATTAGCAAGGACTTTCTGGAAAGCTGTGCTTGCTCCCGAGGGCTTGCTGCTCTGCAGAAGATAGCCAAGCAGGTTAGTGTAGTCTTACCTCCATGAACTTGGCCAGAGAGAGCCTCAGAGGCCACAAGCAGCATTCCCCCCCCCCCTCCATCCCACTGGGAGGCACATGGTGAGAAGCAAGCGGTAGGAGATGGACCTGGTGACACAGTTAGCTCAGGACAGAAGTGGGGTGAGAGCGCCACGCCTCGGGAGCCCTGTGCTCTGTGACGTCAGCTTTCCCTGGGAATGGTGTAGGCACAAGGACAAGCAGGTGAACAGGAGGGTTGAACAGGAGGCTGAGCAGAGGCTCCCAGGCAGCACATGGGGCCACATGTGGTCCCCAGCTGCACCCCACGGGAGCTGAGCTTTTGTCTACTCTTGGGGCAGAGTTCATGTGGGGTCAGGATGGAGCAGAGTGGGCACTACAGACGTGTGGCCACTGCAGGGGGGTGCCAGAGCTGTCATTCTGGGGGTGACGTGCATCCAGCTGATTTATATTCAACTCATCTTAGGTCTTTTGCCTTCAAAATTGCAACCCTACTGTCCATGTCAGAGAACTTTAACAGTGTCTTTTTAGCAGAATTTCCCAAACTTTAGGGATGATGAGAATCTGTGCATGTTTAAAAATAACAATTCTAGCCAGGGGTGGCAGTGCACACCTTTAATCCCAGTATTGGGGAGACCGAGGCAGGAGGATCACTGAGGGTTTGAGGCCAGCCTAGGCTATACAGGGAATTCAAGACCAGTCTGAATTCCATAGTGAAACCTTGTCTCAAAAAGATAAAACGAAACAAAATATTAATTCTTCAGGCTTCCTGTTCGAGGCTACCCAATCATATTCTCTGGGGAGGGTCTCAGATGTTGCTTCATTGTTTTTTCGTTTTGTTAGGGTGATACTTTTGGTGAGGGGCACTGGAGGTTGAACCCAGGGCCATTGCACTGAGCTACATCCCAAGCCCTATCCACCCGCCCAACCCCCAGCCCCACCCACACCCCCCGTTGAGACTGAGGGTCATAAATTCACTGAAATGCTCCAGGCTGGGCCTGACTTGGGATCCCCCTGCCTCAGCTTCCAAGTGCAGGGTCTTACATTGCTAGCTTGGGGGTGATGTTTACAACAAGCGCCTAGGGTGATTATCATCAGAGAAATCTGGACAGTTTTTAAAAAAATGTGTTTATGTATTTGGTACAGGGTCTTACTATGCAGCTTACACTTGTAATGATCCTCCTGTTTTCAGCCTCCCTGTCCCAGCTGGGATTACAGACATGCACCACCATGCCAGGACTCATTCAAGGCTCAGTACACCCTGAGCCTGGGGCTGTCGTGGCATGTGGTGGTGCCAGGGACCTAACTCTGTCCCTGTGCTTGCCAAAGCAGGCACTTATTCTGCTGAGCTATCTCGCTGGCCCTGTGCACTGATTTTATTTTGTTCTCATCCCTTCTGTTTATAAGGAAAAGTCTTTATTTTGCTCCATTCTTTCAACCTATATCGTGGTTAGAAGCCACATATTCCGTTCTAACCCGGGGTGCCCAGGAAGGCCTTTCCCAAGGCCAGCTTCCTTTGTCTTAAGAATCCCTTGGTACTTGGCACCGGCTTTTCTGTTGAGTTTTTCTCAAGCCGCTTTCAAGTCTGAAAACCCTTTGGGCATCTAAGCGCTTCTTTAATAACTGTAATCTGTGTGGGTCAGGGATACTGAATTCTTAGGGCTAGTGGATTTTGGCGATACTTTTTTTTTTTTTTACCTGCAATTCAGTTATTCTAGAAGCCCCCTGGGTTTCCCTGGAAGATCTGTTTGTCTCCAGAGGGGGACAGTCCTCGGGCCTCCCTATCTTAGATCCCTACCTTGCCTGGGAAAGAAGAGACCTTTAAGATAGTGACTTATTTTTTACTTACTAAAGTGTTTTTTGTAGAGTAGTTTTAGGGGGAGGGGAAGCTGGGAATGTCACTTAGACACAGATCCCCTTGGAACCGAGGATTCTAATGAATGAACCCATTAGCGGGAGTCTAATTACACAGATGTGCTTTTCTACAATGGAGTGTGGGAGGATTTCCCAAACTTGATTCCCCAGCATTGTGTGGATAAAACGCACATTTTCTGCTTTATCAGTGAAAGCCTTCTTGAGTTCTGTTGTATGAAAATAAAGGAATGTTCCCAAGCCTGAGACCAGTGTAGACAACTCTACAAGACTATTTCAAAACACAAAATGTGAAAAGGAGTGTGTGTGTGGGGGGGGTTCCTGCCCACAGCAATGTACCACAAATCTCAGTACCAAGGGAGCCTGAGGCAGGAGGTGCATACGTTTGAGCCCAGTCAGGACAATTGGGCAATTTAAGGACACCTTGGCTCAAAAAAGGGGGTGAGAGGCTGGCGATGTAGCTCAGTGGTAGCGTTTCCCTGGGGTTTTGATTCCCAATACTGCCAGAAAAGAAAAGAAAGCCAAGCATGGTGGCATATATACCTATAACCCCAGCACACAGGAGGCTGAGGCAGGAGGATTGCTGTGAGCTTGAGGCCAGCCTGGGTTACAAAATGAGTTCAAGGCCAGCCTACACTGTATAGTGAAACCCTGTTTTCAAAAAGACAACACAGAACAAATAGTGTGGAAAGGAAGAGCTGAGAACAAAGCAGAAGAGACTGCTGGGGGTGTAGCCAGGGGTTCAACCCCAGCAATGGGGATGGGGGAGCTAAAAGGAAACCAGAAACAGTAACAAAGAACGCAGTTCTGTCTCCCTCCACCCAGTCTGACTCTCTCCGGCCCATTTGTCTTATTGCAGTGGAGGGAATCAGGGCAGGGAGGATGGGGCCCACAGCTGTGAGGGCGGTGGGCTTCGGCTGAGGTGCAGCAGGCTTTACATGCTGCCCAAGCCTCTACTGGGCTTGAGAAGGTGCTTGGGTGGTGTCTTTTTCTTTTTTGGGACAGTGGAGGTGCTAAGGTGCCACAGGCTTCATAGTCAACTACCCCATCCCCCACTCTTTTTGTTTTTCTATTTGTTTGTGGTAGGTTTTGTTACATTGCCCTGGCTTTCCTTCTGCTTCTGCTTTCCTGAGTGCTGGGATTACAGGGGTATGCCACGTGCCCGACTTCCTGCTTGTTGTTTGCGTAAGGGAAAGTCAACAGATAGTATGTGTTCCTGAGAGACTGGAGAGAGAGAGAGAGAGAGAGAGAGAGAGAGAGAGAGAGACAGAGAGAGAGAGAGACAGACAGACAGAGACAGCGAGGAAGAGAAGGAGAGGGGGAGAGAGAGAAAGCGAGAGGAAGAAAGGGGGAGGGAGGAAGAGAGGGAGGGAGAGACAGAGAAAGGAAGAGACTGACTGACTTTCCTGTGTTCTGTAATGTAAGTAGTAATAAAGTAATAAAAGCTGTATGGAGGTGGAGCGCGGTGTCTGTGAGGACCAGGAAGGAGGAGTTCTTGTGTAACATGGGCCATGCTCCCTAGTGCCCTGTATCGCCTGACAGCACCTGAGGATGCTCTGTGGCTGTCCAGGACCCACATGGGCTGCGCTCTGCCTGGGTCCCTTGTTGATGAGGCTGGGTGCACCCTGCTGGCCGAGTACACCAGCCCCTGCACACCTGCCATGGTCAACTATGACTCCTTCCTCCTTCGAAGCCAGAGCTCTCCACAAACACTACCCAGGGCTTGTACAGACTCTGTCCACACCAGCATCGACTCTAAGCTGAATAGCTAGTTCTTTTGTCAGCTTCAAGGCCAGCTCAGCCCTTCATGTCCAGAAACACTGCAGGCTCACTCTGGGGACAGGAAGCAGGGCTTTGGGGTTGGGTATGTCAGTTGGTGGAGTCAAAGGTGAGAAGAGAGAGGCACTGTGCAGAAGGAACGTACTGTCTGCGTGACCCTGCCTAGTTTGGCATTCGTAGTAACACCTTTGCATTATAGTAGTAACAGTGTACTACCAATAATGATAGTTGTTCGTGAAGTTCAAAAGAGAGAGACATGGGCTATGGTTTCTTTCTACAATGCCCCTCGAGACTTCCCTTACCCTAACCAGACCATCATTTCTTTATCCATTACCTTGTCATAGTGATGTACTGAGCTCTAAACACATTCGTCTGATGGTGACCGAGACACTCGACTGGATCTGCCTCCTTGCTTTTAGCCTTGACACACTCCTAACTCGCAGCCGCTCAGCGGGGAGCGTCCTTCTTCAGGCAGAAATAGAAATCTGAGCAGGACATGGCTCTGTGGCCCAGACAGGAACACTCTGACCAAGGTGTTAGGGTTTTTGACAGCAGCGCTGCGGAGAAGCAGAAATAAGGGTTGGGGCAGCATTTATTAACTCCGCAGACATGGAGAGGATCCTCTGGCCTGAGCTAATGGAAGCCTGAGACTTGATGGACTTTTGCTAGGGGTGGAGTTTGAGGGGCAGGCTCAGGGACACACAAGGAACTGACTGGGGGATTCCCCCCTGGCGGGCCGGGGCAGAGGTATCAAGGCTGGAGTGGGGGAAGGAGGAGGAAGCAGTCATGGCGAAGATAAGCCAGTTTTTGCTGGGATTTAGCCATGCCGAATCAGGACCATGATAATTTAGCAGTTTGTTCTCGGGGTCTGGAACCTATGTAAAGGTTCTGGGGTCGGAGTGTGCTTGGCAGTATCCCAGGAGTCCTTGCCACAGAGAATGGTTGCTGCGACTCCCAGCAGTGATCTGGGGAAAGTGTGTAGGAGCTGTGGTCAGAAAAGGCCGTGATGTCGATTTTTGAGTCGATTTTTGCAGGCATCAGAGCTCAGGCTGCTACGGCAAAGTACCATAAGACCTAGGAGGGCCTAAAGCAGAGCTGTTTATTTCTTAGGGTGCTGGAGGCTGACGGACTCAGTGCTCAGGCAGGGCCCCTTTGCTGGTGTGCAGTGATGCTTTGTGCTTGTGGAGAGACAAAGTTCTTTAGTCTTTTGTCTCTTCAAGAAGCAGGGTTTCACTCTACAGTTCAGGCTGGCCTTGGACTTCTTTTGTGACCCAGGCTGGCTTCATGTGCCACCACTCCCAGCTAGTTCTGCTTACGTAGGGTTCCCGTTTCACCCTGAAGGTCCCACCCTGATGATAACCTGAACCAGATTACCTCCTAAAGGCCCCAACACCATGATATTGGGGTTAAAACTTCAATTAGGGGTCAGTGGAAGGGGAAAGGCGCACACAGCCCGCAGCAGACATTGGACTGGGGACTTTTTAATAATTGGTGAGCTTTTATGGGTGTAAGCACACACACAAAACAACATGCTCTAATCTGCCTTATAAAAAGATCTCCTTGGCTGCTGGGAAGACTGGACTGGAGGGGAGGGAAGGGGATGGTGAGAGTGGATCCGCGGTTACAGCAAAGGGGCAGATCTCTGGAAATGTAATTAGAAAACGTCTCATCTCATGTTATTTATTCAGTTGAGTTTTTAAAATTTTTATTTATTAGTTATTTTTTTGTGGAACTAGGGATTGAACTCAGGTCCTTACACTTGCCAGGCAAGCACTTATTCTACTGAACTATCTCCTCAGTCCCTTAAATTTTAGCAGTGTCCTTGAAACTTAACCTTTGAAAAATATTTCAGGTAATTAGGGGCGTGGATATAATCAGAATACTTTATGCACATTGAAATTGCCAAGCTGGGCGTGGTGGCGCACGCCTGTAATCCCAGCACTCGGGAGGCTGAGGCAGGAGGATCGGTGCGAGTTCGAGACTAGCCTGAGTTACAAAAGTGAACTCAAGGCCAGCCTGAACTACATAGGGAGACCCTGTCTCAAAAAGACAAAAAAAAAAAAAAAAAAATTGCCCCCTCCCCCTGGTAGTGAAACTAGTGAGCAAGGTAGGCTGCAGGGGTGGGCCGGAGTGGTGTTGATGTCTTGGGTGATTTGGGGTCGGGAATGAGTTTCCAGGTTTTTGTGTGTAACAAAGAATTGGATGGTGGGTATGACAGCACAGAAAAGGCAGCAGAGTTTCATCAGAAAGTCTGTTCAGAGCAAGCAGGCTCAGGCCGTGGAAAGTGAATTCAGGAAAGGAGGAATGGCTGAGGCAGGTCTAGCAGGAGCTCTTCCTGGTTGGGAATTCCAGGAATTTTCCAAGGTGGGCCCAGGGGTCTTTATCATTTTTATCTCTGCCTTTGGATAGTGGCAGATTTTAGGACAAAGCTGGGGATAGGGAGGTTGAGTGTGAATCAGGAGTGGGGAGGGGAGTGATAGCCTGAGCTATCTGGGGTGGGTGCTGGGAGGAAATGGTTGAGGAATGTTGTGTGCGTGTACAGGGCTACCAGAGGAAGATACAGTGATCTGTACAACCAATGTACACTCACAAAAACTGTCTGAAAAGAATAAAAGGTTAAAAAAAGAATTTTTTTTCCACTTTAGACCATCCTTTTAAGGAATAAAATACCATGTAGAAGAAGTATTTACTTTGCATTCCTGACCTCTTGTTTCATTAAAGGTTGTGGTTATTGTTATTTGTTCAGTGCTGGGGCCTGATGCATGCTAGATGAGACCTCAAGGCTGGGTGTGGTAGCACTGGCCTGTAATCCCAGCACTCCTCAGGCTGAGGCAGGAGGATTGTCCTGAGCCTAAGGCCAGCCTGTCCCACCTAGTCAGAACTTGTCTCAAAAACCTAAGAAAGTAAACAAAAAAGAGCTCTACCACTGAGCTGCATCCCCAGCTCTTATTTATGTTTCTTTTTCTTCTGCCAGCATCTAATGGGATTTTGTGTATTCTTTTATATTTTTTAAAATGAAATACTATAGGAGGATCTCATTCATGTTAAGATTCTTTTGCTGTGGGTGGTCATCCATGTGGCCTTCTGTGTGCATGTCTGGAATATTCACCGCATGCTGAAGATGGTTATTAGGACTTCGGGTGGCTTCTAGATTTCTTTGTACTACTGTGACCTGCTGAAATGCTTTCTAATGAGCTTGTAATCATTTTGTAAAACACACTGCCCTAAAAGTTCAGAAAAAATAAAGTCTTTTAGTAACTATGGAACAGTGTAAGTAGCACAATATTACCTACCTAGATTGCTGACTAGAAGAGTAGAATTCTTCTTTTGAGACACTATAAAATCTGAGCATACTTGTTTTGTCATTTATGTATGTATGTATGCATGTATGTATGTATGTATGTTATGCCCAGCTCAGCCTGCCTGGAGTGTCGGGCTGGCACAGCATGTGGTGTGAGGGATCGAACCATGGTCCCTATGGTTGTCTAAGCTTGCCTAAGCAGGCACTTTAGACCTAAACAAGCCCTTGTCTTGTTTTTTAGTATTAGTTTTTTTTTTTTCTTTTTGAGACAGGGTCTCGCTAGGCAGTTCAGGGTGGCCTTGAGCTCACTTTTGTAGCCCAGGCTGGTCTCGAACTTGCACCAATCCTCCTGCCTCAGACTCACGAGTGCTGGGATTACAGGCATGAACCACCATGCCTGGCTTATTATTTATTATTATTATTATTATTATCTAAAGAAAATACAGTATAGTAAAATTAGAAATGATACATAACTTCAGCAAACAAATCAATAGTAATTAAACAATGGTTGCCATATTGCATAATGTTGACTTCAAATTAGTTTTTTGAATTATGAGATATAAGCATGTGAATTGGGGGAGGGTAGAAAAAGTTATAAAAAATTTAAAGGACAAGAAAAAGAGGGGCCGGGGAGATAGCTCAGTGGAATAAGTGCTTGCCTGGCAAGCACAAGGGCCAGAGTTCAATCCCTGGTTCTGCAAAAAAGGAAAAAGAAAAAGAAAAAAAGATTAAGTATTAACTGCTTCTTTCTATAGATCAGCAGAAATCAGCAGTACATTTATCTAGGCTGTCCTGCATACATACATAAATATATCTTTCTCCCCTGCCTTTCCTCTCCTGTCCATTTCCTTATCCCAGTTTGTCCTTTTCTTGGAAGAAATTCTTTCCTTTCCACAATATCTGATGTACCTTTCAGATTTTATTTACTCTTTAGGTTCATACACAAGCAAGACAATATGATGTTTACACATGACGCTCTGACTTATTTTGCTTATGAGTACGATCTCTAGTTGCATCTATTTCCTGATAAAGCCTTAAATTTATCTTTTCTTTATAGCTGGGTAATATTCCATTGTGTAAAAATATTACATCTTTTCTATCCATTTCTCAGTTGATGGGCATTTAGGTTCTTCCCAAGATTTAACTGTGATAGATTATGTTTTTTTTTTTTTTTTTGTGGGACCAGGGTTCGAACTCACAACCTTGCACTTGCCCAGCAGGCACTTGTGCCTCAGAGCTATCTCCCCAGCCCCAGATTATGTTGCTATAAAAATGGGTGCGCATATCTTGTTGTGATACGATGTTTTCAGTTCATTTGAAAAAATACCCAGGAAGCGAATAGCTGGGTTGAATAGGACCTCAGTCCTAGTTTATTGAGGAATCTCCACACTGATTTCCATACCAGTTGTACCAGTATATACCCCTACAAACAGTGCAGAAGGGTTTCTTTTGCTCAGCACCCTGTCCAGCATTTGTTATTGGCTGACTTTTTTTTTTTTTTTTTTTTTTTTTGAGACAGGGTCTCGCTATGCAGTTGAGGCTGGCCTTGAGCTCACTTTTGTAGCCCAGGCTGGTTTCGAACTTGCACCAATCCTCCTGCCTCAGCCTCCCGAGTGCTGGGATTACAGGCGTGAGCCACCACGCCTGGCTTGGCTGACTTCTTGATGATAGCTCTTCTTTCTGGGGCGAGATGGCATCTCAGTATTATTTTAATTTGTGTTTCTCAAATGATAAAGAACATTGAAATTTTTCATGTTTACTTGCTATTTGTATGTCTTCATCTGAGAAGTGTGTATTCATCTCAGATGTCCATTTTGGATGAGGTCTTTGAATGTTGGGGGCCTGAGTTTTTAAAGTTCTTTATATGTTCTAGATAGAAGTCTTATGTCAGAGGACAGTAGGCTATAATTTTTTTTCTTAATTCGTACATTTTATTTTTACTGTGTTAGTGATTTCTTTTGACTTACAGAAATTTTTCAAAAAGATGAGACCCCAATTGTTGATTCTTTGAAATATTTCCCATGCCATTTGGTTTTTGTTCATGAACTCTCTACCTAGTTCTATGTCTTTAAGATTGCTACCTACTTTTTCCTTGAGAAGATTTAGTGTTTTTATTTTATTTTTTATTTATTATTATTTATATTATTATTATTATTATTATTATTATTATTATTATTATTATTATTATTTTGAGACAGGGTCTTGCTATGCAGTTCAGGTTGGCCTTGAGCTCACTTTTGTAGCCCAGGCTGGTCTCGAACTCACAGCGATCCTCCTGCCTCAGCCTCCCAAGTGCTGGGATTACAGGCGTGCACCACCATGCCTGGCTCAGAGTGCTATAATTTTATAGTAAAACTGTATATATCTTTTACTTCCTTTGTGAGATTGGTTTCTAATTATTTCATTTATTTTGGGATGATATTATGAAAGGTGTGGTTTCCCTAATATATCTCTTGGTGCATGCATTCTTTTTTTTTTTTTTGTCTTTTTGAGACAGGGTCTTGCTATGCAGTTCAGACTGGCCTTGAGCTCACTTTTGTAGGCTAGGCTGTCCTCAAACTCATACCGATCCTCCTGCCTCAGCCTCCCCAGTGCTGGGATTACAGGCGTGAGCCACCACGCCCAGCTTTGAGACAGGGTCTTGCTATGCAATTCAGGCTGGCCTTGGGCTCACTTCTGTAACCCAGGCTGGTCTCGAACTCATATCGATCCTCCTCCCTCAACCTCCTGAGTGCTGGGATTATAGGCATGCACCACCACATCCAGCTGCAGTGCTATTGAACTTGGTTATTTAATCTACTACAAGTCTCTTGGTGAAATTTTTGGGCTTTTCTATGTAGTGTATTACGTTGTCTGCATATAATGATGATTTCATTTCTTTGTTTTCAATCATTATTACTTTTGTTTCTCTTTGTTGTCTAATTGCTCTGCTGATGTTTCCAGAACTATATTCAATAGGAAGAGTGACAATGGATATTCTTGCCTTGTTCTTGATTTTGGAGTAGAGGCTTTTGAACTTTGTTCATTTAGTATGATGTTGGCTGTTGATTTGTCATAGATGGCTTTATCAGGTTGAGGTAAAGACTATCCTGATTTTCTGAAGCATTTTTATCATGAGTGAGTGTTGGACTTTGTCAAAGCTTTTTCTCATCTACTGAGATGATTGCATGATTTTTGTCCTTGGCTCTGTTGATGTGGTGTATTCATTATATTTATGGATTTGTGTATATTGACCCATCCCTGAAATCTTGGGATGAATCCCACTGGGTTGTGATGTATAATCTTCTTGATGATTTGCTGCATTTGTTTGCTAGTATTTTATTGAGGATTTTTGCATCTTTGTTCATTAGGGATATTGACTTATAGTTCTCTTTTTAAGTTGGAACTTTCTCTGGTTTTGGTATGAGAGTAATACTTGCTTCCAGGAATGAGTTTGGGAGAATTGCTTCCATTTCACTGTAGAGTTTGAGAAGAGCTGACACTAAATGTCTAAATTTTTTGTAGAAATCAGCTGTGAATCTATCAAGACCTAGGCTTTTCTGAGTTGGTAGCATTTATTATTATTATTATTATTATTATTATTATTACTATTATTATTATATTTTCAATTTCATTAATATTGAATTATTCAGAATTTTTATATCTTCTTAATTCAGCCTTGGTAATTCATGGGTGTCTAGGAATATGTCAATTTCTTCTATATTTTCCATCTCATGAGAGTAAAGATTCTGGAAATAGGTATTGATAATCTTCTGAATTTCTATATGGTCTATGATGATTTTGCTCTTTTCATTCTTTATTGCTTGAATTTGAATTTTTTCTTTTTCTTTCTTTGATAAGCTTGGTTAGAAGTTTATCAATTTTATTTATTCTTTCAAAGAACCAACTCTTTGGTGCATGCGTGTAATCCCAGCACTTGGAAGGCTGAGGCAGGAGGATTGATGTGAGTTCGAGACCAGCCTGGGCTACAAAAGTGAGCTCAAGGCCAGCTGCAACTGCATAGTGAAACCCTGTCTCAAAAAGACAAAAAAAAAAAAAAAAAAAAGAACCAACTCTTAGATTCCTTAATTCTTTTTATTTTCTCTGCTTCCATTGCATTAATGTCTGCTTTGATCTTTATAATTTCCTGCCTTCTTTGGGCTTTGGGCCTGACTTGCTCTTCTTTTGCTAGAAAGTTGAGGTGCAGCATAGAAATATTTATTTGGGCTCTTTCTGTTTTCACGATGTCAAAATTTACCGCAACGAATTCTCCCTTAAGAGAGCTTTCGTTGCATTCCACAGGTTCTGGTAAGTTGTATGTGCATTTTTGTTTGATTGTAGATATTGTTTAATTTTTTCTTTCATTTCATCTATGACCCATTCTGTGCTCGCTTCGGCAGCACATATATCATCTATGATCCATTCATTGTTCAGGAGGTTGCTATTTAATGTTCATGTGTTCATGGAGTTTTTCCTTTTTTTTGTCAATAATTCCCAGTTTCATTGCACTGTTGGCCAGATAATATGCATGAGATAATTTCAATTTCTTTGCATTTACTTAAGCATTCTGTATGGGATAATATATGGTCTTTTTTTTTTTTTTTTTTTTTTTGTCTTTTTGAGACAGGGTCTCACTATGCAGTTCGTGCTGGCTTGGAGCTCACTTTTGTAGCCCAGGCTGGTCTCGAACTCACATCAATCCTCCTGCCTCAGCCTCCCAAGTGCTGGGATTACAGGCATGCACCACCACACCTGGCTTATATGGTCTATTTTTAAGAACTTCCCATGTGCAGTTAAGAAGAATGTGTATCCTGATGTTGTTGGGTGGGGTACTCTGTAAAGGTCTAATAACTCTATTCACAAGTTTGATTTAGTTCTGTTGTTTCTTTGTGGAGTGTGTGTGTGTGTATGTGTGTGTTTATTTATTTATTTATTTAATTTATTTATTGCTCGGACCAGGGTTTGAACTCACGACCTTGCACTTGCCAGGCAGGCACTTGTGCTATGGAGCTATCTCTCCGGCTCCCTTGTGGATTTGTTGACTAGTTGGTCTATCTTTTTTTGACAGTAGGATATTAAATTCCCCCATTACAATTGTGTTATTGTTCATTTGATTTTTTTTTTTGTGTGTGTGTGTGTCTTTTTGAGTCAGGGTCTCGCTATGCAATTCTGGCTGGCCTTGAGCTCACTTTTGTAGCCCAGGCTGGTCTTGAACTCACATTGATCCTCCTGCCTCAGCCTCCCAAGTACTGGGATTACAGGCATGCACTACCATGCCCAGCTGTTCATTGGATTTTTTATGTCTGTTAAAATTTGTCTTATGTAGTTGGGTTCTCCTACATTGGTACATATATGTTTATGATTGTCATCTCTTCCTCTCGCAGTTTTCCCCTAACAAGTACATAGTGACCTTCTTCTTCTCTTAATCTTTCTTGGTTTGAAGTTGACCTTGTTAGCAAGCAGAATGGCTTCCCTTCTTTTTTTCTGCATTTCTTTCACATGTTTTGTTTTCCATCCTGTGACTTTTGTGTTACGAGTTTCTTTTGAGTTAAATGTGTTCCTTTTTTGAAAAATTTTTAACGAATTTTTTTATTAACAATGGCCTTTGAGTTCTGCTGCGATGGCCTCTATAATTTTAAAAAGTCAAACATGGCATCAAGTGCCCCAAGAAAAAGGATGAGTCCTAAGCCAGAGTTCACTGAAGAGCAGAAACAGGAAATCCGGGAAGCTTTTGACCTCTTTGGTGCAGATGGGACTGGGACCATCGATGTAAAGGAACTAAAGGTGGCAATGAGAGCCCTGGGCTTTGAGCCCAAGAAAGAAGAAATCAAGAAAATGATCAGTGAAATTGATAAAGAGGGGACAGAAAAAATGAACTTCGGTGACTTTCTGACTGTGATGACTCAGAAAATGTCTGAGAAAGATACCAAGGAAGAAATCCTGAGAGCCTCCAAGCTCTTTGATGATGATGAAACCGGGACAATATCATTCAGAAATCTGAAGTGTGTGGCCAAGGAGCTGGGCGAGAACCTGACCAATGAGGAGCTTCAGGAGATGACTGATGAAGCTGTCCAGGATGGAGATGGCGAGGTCAACGAGCAGGAGTTCCTGCGCATCACGAAGAAGACCAGCCTCTATTGAGACCCATGTCGCGTCTCCCGCTGCAAGTACATGTGACTGGCATAGTGCCCGCTGTCCTGTGAAATCCAGTTCCCCATTTCCCTGTAGAACTGCAGCCATGGCCTTGAGTCTGATTTGGACTTCAGGAAGTGTTTTTCGACATTAAAGTTCTTTATAATGTGAAAAAAAAAATCTTTTTATTTATTTACTATTTGGTACAAGATCTCACTACATAGCTTAGACTTGTTATGATCCTGCTGTCTCAGCCTGCCTAGCACTAGGAAAACAGTCGTGTGCTGCCACACCCAGTTTCAGTGTCTAGCTCAGTGGACTTGGGTTTCTGGGGCTGGCACACTATGTGGTACTGGGAATTAAACTCAGGTCTTTGTGTTTGCCAGGCAGGCACTTAGCCTGCTGACCTATCTCCCCAGCCCTAAATGTGTCCCTGGTATATAGCCTATTATTGGATTTTGTTCTTGATCCACTCTGTCAGTCTCCTTTTGTTAAACTGAGGCCATTTACATTGGTGGTTCCAACTGATACTTATTGGCTAAGCTTTGTCATGTTATTTTCCTGCTACAGGTTCCCTAATTTTTCCCTCTGTGTAACTACTTGCTCTCCTTGGTGTTCTGATCTTAACTGTCCTCCTTAGAGTTCCAGCTTGTTGACTAGGCTCCCCTTCCTGAAGCTTATTTTTCCTTTGAACTTTGGACACTTTTGTAGAATGCTTTTTCCTGCCCTTTCTGGCAGTGCTTTATTGCCATGGATCATGGCATTCCCATGGACAGGTCCTGTCGTTACTCGCCTTATCCCACATCAGCTGTGCATAGTGTCCTCACACGTGACCTGATCACTGCTGACCTTAGTTTCCATGATAAACTGATAATTTCCATATCTCTTCCTCCATCCTTAGATTTTTCTGTACTGGCAGTCAAACTCAGGACTTTGCACTTGCCAGGCAGAAGCTGTGCTGCTGAGCTGTATCCCCAGCTCTTCCTCCATCCCTAATCTTTCTACACAGATACTCTGTAGAGCTTCATGGTTGCTTATAACACTAGGTTTATAGAGACCCCTTTCTGGTCCTCATCTTGGTCCCAGAAGTTTATATTTGTAATCCCATGGATAAGTTATTGGAATCCTGTTGAGTTAATTCCACTCTATTACACTCTGTGTGACCTATGGCAAGAATAAAGACACAAAGACACTTGTAGTTATGGGGAGCCAAGGGACCCTGAGTCCAGCCATGATGATGACTATCTTGAACAAAGACCTTGATCCATCGGCTTTTATTACCTAATGAAGAAAAGAGTGGCTTGAGGGTGAGTTATTGTGAGAATGGCAGGAAGCAGATGAGTGCCAGGAGCTGGACGAGGGAGGAGGCCTGGATTTACCACTGTAATATACAGAGAGAGGGTATGCAGAAAGAGTAATCTGCGTTACACAATTGAGAGGCTATCTAATGTTTGGGGGTTGGTACTTCAGCTCTGATATGTAATCTTTCAGGCCTCAGGAAGTCATAGCTTCTATTCGGAGGTTCAATCCCAGCTGACAGCATGGTACATTGGCATTTCATCCCTTCTGTAGGGATTTGTTGGTCTCTTGTCAAGAAGATTCAGAAAATAAAGACAAGAGATAATTGTTCAGGTGAAGTGGTAGACCATGCCTGATTGGCAAAGGACCCCAGAAAAACAGTAGGGATCTTTATTTATATCTTTGCAAAGTTATAAGACACAAGGTTGTCTGATAACTAATAGCCCACAATGTCCAGGCAGGATGTTTTTCTCAAGGCTGAGGTAGCTTGACTGCTTTAGGCAATGAGGCCTCATCCTGCCTTCCCACATATGATCAATTTCCAGCTTCAGGGGATTTCAACATCTTCTCAACCCAATGCACACTAGGGAGCAGGAGGCGGGGAGTTCCAGGGAAACATGCCTGCCATCTTCGAAGACCAGCACTTAGGCCCTGTATGCATTGCCTAAAGCCAATTGAAGGGATAAGGAAAAGTCCTAGCCAGCTCTGCACATACCAATACATGGAAATAGGATCAGGCTCAGCCAAACTGGAAACAATTACTCCTCATTCAAACAGAGTTGCCTAGGTGGTCCTCAACATGGGTTCAGTGGGCCCATCTCTTTCTTTTCTACTATAAATTTGTACTTTAGTATAATAGTACCTAGCTATGGGCCTCAGTACCTTTCACTGAGGGATACAAGTATCAATTTTCAGTTCATCAACTTGGTATGATGAATGGCAAAGAGTGTGCATATGTATAAAGGGGGCCAAGTGAAATTTGAATCTACCTTTATGTTGTGGGCAACTGGCTTTGCATACGTCTACCTGAGCATCACAGAGGGTCCAGGAGACCCACACTATTCCAGGATTTGTTAAACAAAACTACTTTCTTTTGATTTTTCTGTTAGAAGTAGCCCAGTGCAATACAATGGCACATGAAAAACCATATTTATAAGTTTTGGAGGAAGTGAATCATCAGATTACTTAGGTGTGGATGATGAAGCCGGTCTCTTTTGATAAAATACGTGCTTTCATAACAGAAGAGGGGTGATGGGATATGATGATGATGGTGATGGTGACTTTGATGTTGGCCATATGAGCCAAAGCTCGTGTGACAGTGAAATGGAGCAAGCATTGACTGATTCATGCATAGGGAATGCAGACCTCCTTGATTCAGATAACAAAGAAATCAACAATGTGAGTACATATTTAACTAGTCAAAATATTGTGCAATGGCCATGCAATCAAGTGGGACAATGCAGTGCTAAAACTAGGTCCAAAACAGTGAAGTTTTTTTTTTGTAGAGGTGAAATATATTGAACAGAATGACAGTACTGCTGTAGACTTGTTTATGTTTACATTATATTTCACTGAGGTTTTTTGTTTTTGTTTTTTTTGAGACAGGGTCTCACTATGCAGTTCAGACTGGCCTTGAGCTCACTTTTGTAGCCCAGGCTGGTCTCAAACTCACACTGATCCTCCTGCCTCAGCCTCCTGAGTGCTGGGATTACAGGTGTGCGCCACCACGCCCGGCTTCACTGAGGTTTTATTTTTGACATCTTTTATGTGTTGCAAGCAAATAAGCTGCTGATGTGAAAATGTTGATGTCTGTTCCAAGCAATCATTATATATTGGATATTGTACTTTATTGACATCCTATTTCCCCACTAAACAACAATATAGTAGAAAGCTCCTGACAAAATAGGAACAGAAGAGAGGTGACAAGACTGCCACCTAGGAGAGGAAAGCTAAGCTGTCAGTGTAAGTGAGATGTGTGCATGAAATACATAGTTGTCACCTGTAAAGACTGCCTGGGGTGTGACAGTTGAAGGAAAGCTTATTTTTGTGGTAGAGTTCTATTGGTATTTTCATTGTAATTCATATAAGGAATTTATTTTTGATGTTATCTTTTAGGTTTTGTAAGGAAGTACACAGCTGATGTGAAAATGTTGGTGTCCATTCTAAATTCATGGGCTGGGGAGATAGCTCAGTAGAATAAGTGCCTGCTTGGCAACCACAGGGTCCTGAGTTCTATCCCCAGTACCTTAAAAAAACAGGAGGAAGATATTTTAAATTCACAATACATATTCATAATCAATTTATTTTCTTGATATTGGATGTTCCTATTAACTACATATTGTACAATATAATAAGAGGCTCCCGACAAAGCAGCAAGACCACTGAGATTCAAGTGGGTCCTACAAAAAGGTCAGGAAAGCAAAACACACGTGCTGTCAGTGTATGTGATGTGAGTGTACAATGTGCTGTTGTCGTGGGTGCGCACTGCCTTAGAAGTGGTAGTGAAGACTTTTTTTTGTCTTTGTGTTGTAGTTCATATAGAAATTGACTTCCAGCATTCTGTTTTCTTTTTCTTCATGGTACTAGGGATCAGGCTCAGGACCTTGAGCATACCAGACAGGCACTTACTCTGCTGAGCTATCTCCTTAGCCCTGGAATTTTTTTTTTTTTTTTTTTTTTTTTTGGCTTTTTGAGACAGGGTCTCACTGTGCAGTTCAGGCTGGCTTTGAGCTCACTTTTGTAGCCCAGGCTGGTCTCGAACTCGCAGCGATCCTCCTGTCTCAGCCTCCCAAGTGCTGGGATTACAGGTGTGAGCCACCACACCCGGCCAGCCCTGGAATTTTGTTTGAGACTATATCAAAAATCAGTTGATGTTGATAATTTTGATGTTTTTTCATAAAAAAATTAAAAACTCAATACTTAATTTTTGTGATGTTTTTCCTGGTACGTATTCATTGTATAATGTAACCAAATTCATAAAACTAAAATTAATATTTCATCAATAGAAATACTCTGGGTGTGTATGTGTGTGTGTGTGTGTGTGTGTGTGTGTGTGTGTGTGGTATTGGGGATTGAACTCAGAACCCTGCGCTTGCCAGTCAAGCACTTATTCTACTCAGCTATCTCCCTGGCCCCAATAGAAATATTCTGAAGAATAAGCATGGACTCTAGTTTATGCACCTTGATTATAAAATTAGTCTTATGTTTCACTGTTTACATACTAAATATCTCCACCTGGATGACCCATAGCGCTTGTGGATACATCTGTAACTGAAGTTATCATCTTTCCTCAAGCTCCTCCCAGGCTCTGCTGTCCCTTGTGTGTTCTCTTCCTAGTCAAAGACACTGTCATCTCCTTAAGTAAGCAGGGAACCAAGAGTCACCCTGTGTCACTTCCCCATTGCCGCTCGTATCTAACTAATCAGGCAGTTCCCTGCCTCTGCTCTGCTTCCTGAGTTTCTCTAGAATCTGGCACCCTTTTGTCTCGTGCCACTGGACTTCTCAGCCATATCACCTTTTATGTACATTCTCACAAAATGCAGTTTTTTAAAAATCATATTATTACCTTCACCTTCCTCAGCTGCCGAGTCTGCCTTCTGAGAAAATGAGGGCTCCATGTAAAATGCATCTGATTCCACCTCTGTGAAAACAGAGCCTCACCTTATCTGGGCAGCTTTGCTTCCTGGCACGCTTGGAGTAAGCCTGCCATGTCTTCACCCTAATCTCCTGAGAGCCTTACCTAAACCCCAGCCTCCCGAGTAGGAGTGAGGTGGCAGTCCTTTCTGAGAGATCACAGACCACCCTGTGCCTAACCCCCGGCTCAGCATTTATAGTCAGCCTCTGTCTCCCTCTCCCTGCAATTCTAGGCACTGAACATAGACAGAATCTCCTTAAATTACTCAGTTGCCCACACTGTTTTCTGCGCTTGCAGCCTCCTGTCTCTGCCTTCCAGAGTGCTGTGATTGCAGGCATGGGGCACTACTTCCAGCAGGCTTGCTTTGTTTTTGTACCAGAAATTGAACTCAGGATCTGGTACTTGCCAGGTACGTGCTGTGCTGCTGTGCTACATCCCTGGCCCAGGCTGGCATATTGTATGCAACTCTCTCCTAGAATGTGTTTGTATAAAGAATTATTATCCAGTAAGTGCCTAGTTAGCTGGGTGTTATAGTTTGTGTATAGGTGTCCCCCAAAGCTGCTGTCATGGGGCTGCTTCTGGAATTTGTAATTGATTATTTTAGATATGGGTGCTGCTTCTCCCCTGGGGCAGGTGATCTGCATTTCAACGTAAGTTAGGAAGAGGATTTAGCTGCTTGAGGAGCTGCTAGCTCTCTCCCAGTGCATTCTTGCTCTCTGCCCACCGCCATAGAAGGATGCCCTCTGCCATGTGCCATTCTGCCTTGGAGCCAGCTAAATATGGACTGAAACCTCCAGTAACTGTGAGCTAAATAAACCTTTACTTCCTTCATTTTGAGGGTTGGGTATTTGTCCCAGTAACAAGAGAAGAGTTAACTAAGACACTGGGCATAGTGGCATATAGCAGGAGGATGGCAAATTCAAGCTCAGTTTCAGGAATTTCATGACTTAATGAGAATCAAAATAAAAAAATTAAAAAGGGCTGGACATGTAGTTCAGTTTGAAGGTCCTGGGTACAAGCCCCTGTTGTGTGTGTGTGTGTGTGTGTGTGTGTGTGTGTCTGTGTGTGTGTGGTTGGATAAGGCTGGGAATGTAGCTTAAAAACATCCATTCCAATAAATAGACCAATAAATTGTTTCTTCAAAGAGTTATATTGAGTCACACTGTCAGCAACAAAGCCAGTGTATATAATCCCAGTCCCTGCTCTGGCCTAAGCAGGTGCGTAGTCTGCTGAGCTATCTTGCTGGCCCAGAAGAAAGCTATTTGAACTTATAAGTATGTCCTCATTTGGGGTAACATAGTGGGGTGGTGAAAATATTCTGTATCTGCCCTGTCCAGTGTGGCAGCCACTAGCCACAGGTGGCTCTTGAGCACTGGAAATGTGAGTACTGTGACTGAAACTTTATGTCTTTTAATTTTAGTTAAACATAAACATCCTCAGGGAAGCAATGGTCATTACACTATAGACAGTCACCTCGAGAGCGAAACAGGGAATCATTCAGCACATGTAATTGCTGTATTCCGGATCTTCCCTTTTTAAAATACTACTGGTGTAAGCTCAGAGCAGTTAAGGCGTGACCACTGCACAGTGCTATCATTATTGTTCCCAGTCAGCACCACCTAATTAAGGGACCATTTTTTAAAATAAGTGCTTAGGTCTGGGGAGTAACACCCTACCTAAGGAGCACAGCCCAAACGTCTTAGTCCTGAGAGCAGAGGTGAAGTGGGAAACATTACTCACAGCGCTTTTTATTGAGGCGTGGACCTGAGGTACTCTAGTGTAACACTTTCAGAGAGGCATCGGCAGGACTTGTTTTTCCACGTAAACTGCCAACTGTGTTTTGATAGACAGGAAGTGAAGCAATCTTTTAGAGCTAGCGACATGCACATCTGGATTTGGTCACTGGGACAGCTGCCAGCCTTTTTTTTTTTTAACCTCTAACCTTGTGAGACTAGGCCAGGTCTTGCTATGCAGCTTAAGAGAACAGCAGCGCGGGCAACACATTTCTTTAAAAATGTGTTTTCAGATTCCAAATCCAAAATTACGTATTTTATGGACGTATCTATTTGCTTCTCCAAGTAATTTATAGGCTCCTGAAATAAAGATACTTATTTAAATTGCACAAGTCTTTGGACACAAGAGACTCTGAAACGATAACCAAGTTGGGACAAATTAGATGAATCTTGCCCGCTGAGGCTTTGTAACCTACCAAGAGCCTGTTATAAGCTGATGACAATAGAGAGATTTCATTCGGTGTCTTTACTGGACTTGGCGTTGTGCCAAAGAGGTAACCTGTCAGATACACTGTCCTGAGAAGCCCTGTTTTAATATTTAATATATGAACATCTTATACCTTTGGAACTTGAGTAAGAAACTGGGCTGAGAAATGCGGGGTGTAATGCTGTATACGTGTTACTTGACTCCACAGGCCTCTAGAAAGGTTAAAAAACTTAGGAGATTTTCTCAGCTCTGAGCTTTGGAAGAGAAACGTGGCGCTGCTCGTGCGAGGCCTTGCGGTCCTCGCGGAAAGGCGCTCCTGCGGGATGCCCGTGCGACCTCGGGCGAAACTGGAGCTCCGCAAACTCGCAGCGCTTTCCCTGGGGCGCGCTCGCTCGGAGCCGGACCTGCTGGCCCTGGTGCAAGGCGTGGAGCGAACCATCGGCCAGCGGGACGGGGGGGTTGGTGGTGGTGGTGTGGGTGCTGCGGGCAGCCGGGCTTCGGGGCCGTCCTTTCCCTGCCCAGCCCTCTTCTTCCCCGCCACTAAGCCGGAGTCATGCACGTGAAGCGGCCGGTCTAGGGGACCTCGGGCCCTGGCTCCAGCGAGCGCCACACCCCCGGCCGGCGCGGTGGTGGTAGCGGCGGGTTTGAGAGTTTCCCGGGCCTGGCGGCGCTGCGGGCACACTGGCTTTGCGCTCCGGCTGGAGGCGGGCCCACGTCGCCCCCGTGGCTGAAGGAGGCACAAAGAGGTGGCCCCGGACGGTGGGCACTTCGGCGACCGGGCTGCAGGTCCGACGGCTGCACGGAGGCCGAGAGGAGGCGGAGGAGCGGGCCCGGAGCGGCAGCCCCGAGCCGAGATGCCGATGCGCGGAGAGCGTGGGTTTCCGCCGCGGCGGGAGCTGTCAGGCTGGCACCGCGTAAGTGCCCCCGAGGGTGTCCCCATCGCTGCCCGGAAAGCCGCGATTCTGCCGCCTGTGAGTGGGGTGCCGGGAAAGGTACACTTTCCGGGACGCAAAGGATGGCTCGTGGCCTCCGGTGCTCCCGAATTCCTTAAAGTCACTTGGGTTTGAGATTAAGTCCCAAGGAGGGGGAGACTGTCTTGAGCTCTTTGTGGGTTTCTGTGCTTGTGGCGGTGTAGTGTTACGACTATTGTCGCCCGTTGTGTGCCTCTGTTTTCTTCTGTTTTAAACCACACTCCACTTAAGGCAAAGTTAACAAGCACTGGCAAATGTATCAGACTGAAGAACCGAGAACTGCGGACCGACGTCTTCATTTTCCTTTTTAATTAGCTACCTCTGCCGTATAGAGTTCTTATTTTCAGTAGGAAATAGAGATAGGGCTTTGGAAGCAGCCACAGAGTGGTGCATACTTTGTATTCCGGTGTTGTCTTACCTGTCACTGGTTCCTTGTATTTTATGCCATCGTCTGCCGCGTTTCTGCTTTTACGTAGTAGTTTTTTTTTTTTTTCTTTCGCAGTAGTTGAAGTTATAAATAATCAAGGATTTCGGCAACGGGTTTTTAGCATTCTTGAAATGTGTCTGAATTTGGGAGTAAATACTCCAGGGCTTAGTAATGGAATACACCCTCTCACCCCTATTTTAGCTTCAGTTCTCAGGCTGAGCTACTTCCTTGGCAGCTGTCTGGTCTGAGTAATAATGGTTGTGGTTTCCCTGAAGTTCCCAGTAGAGTCATCGCCTCCTAGATACACACTACCCTGCGCCGCCGCATTGTCCCTCCCCCAGCTCCGGAATCCCAGCGGGGAGGAAGAAGGGACCCCATTCTTTCTTGGGCTGCCTAGGCGGCCTGTGGGTGCGTCGGCAGTCCTCTGGGAAACCGGGTCTGCTTTGACTGAGGTTAGTTCCGAGTCAGGAACTAACATCCACTAGGCACACTGAGAAGAGATAGCTAGGGTTGGTGCGTGGGGTACCTGGAATCCTGGGCCGCTGGAGTTTTTCAGCCGGGCACTGTCGCCTCAGCCTGAGCGATCTTTTCAGTGAGAAATTAGTACATAGTAGTGGATCGCTTTGGTGGGAGAGTGCCTTTTAATAAACAACCTAAGAAGAGGCCTTAGCTTATTCGCTGAATTTTCTCGAATAACTCCAGTATGAGAGATGGGAAGGTGAGAGGTGCAAGCCTTTACCGCACAATCCTGTTGGGAGAGCGTGCAGATAATTAAAAAGAGTCCTGTGAAGCCAGGTGTGGTGGCCATGCCTGTAGTCCCAGCACTCTGGGAGGCTGAGGCTAGAGACTGCAATTTTGAGCTCATTGTGGGCAATTTATCAACTTAACGAGACTGAAAAAAACAAGGGCTGGGGATGCGCTGTGTAAAGGCCCTGGGTTCAATTCTCAGGACTCCCCAACAGCCCCCCTAAGAAATGTCAAATGAGTGCTATTTAGAAATATGGGCAAATGCTCTGGGGTGATGGGAGTGGGGAGGGGTGCTTCCCCCCCCCCCCCAGGGCAGCAGGGGCTTCTTTTTTATTTTTATTTTATTTTTTTCTTGTTTCAGAACTTTTGTTTATTTTTATGGCCGGCTCAGCCTGCCCTGAGGGCAGGGCTGGCGCAGCATGTGGTGCCGGGGATCGAACCTTGGTCTCTGCAGCTGCCGAAGCTTTCTGAAGCAGGCGCTTTAGACCACTGAGCCATCCTGCTGGGCTCCCAGCAGTGGCTTATGAGAGATATTTCTCCAGGTTTCTTGAGTACTGTTGCCAAAGATTGTTGATGGGGAATTTTTCGACCCCCCAAAAGCTGTTGCAACTTTTTCTTTTTTGTGGTGCTGAGGATCTTACCTGGTTCTGGTCCTCAAGCATGCTTTCAGGAGGGCTTCTCAGCCCACAGCTGGAGCTTTTTGAGTACTACTCGGCTAATACTTAGTGAGCATCAGTATGTTACCAGTTGTCATTGTGAGGACAAAGTTGAGTAGTACTCAGTTTTTGCCTTCAAGAGGAGAGGACCCAAACATTTTAGAGCTTACACTGTGATCTTTCTGCTTTGGGATTCCTGGGGCCGAGGGAGGACATGTGTAATACAGTTGCATACTCCACAGTTCAGAAATAAAACAAAGGGTCAGCTTGTCCTCTCTGCAAGCCCTTCCTGGTGAGGAGAAAGAACTTCTGAGCAGACAGCCTCCAGCATAAGGCCCTAAGGAAAAAGGAGACTGGTGGTGCATTGGCTTCACTGGGCTGGGGGAAGCCTGAATGAAAGGATGGGCAGCCTTGGCCCTGCATGGAGCAGGTGCTGAGTACATGGTAGCTGATTGTGGGAACAAACATGGCGTTGAAAATGTAAATGCTGAAGGTGTTACACGTACAGTTTTCAGTTGTTAGAGGAGCTGAGGTCCAAATCTGTAAGTAAGCACAGGTGGGAGAGGCCAGGTAGGTGCCAAAACAAAACATAGAGAGCATCCCATGCTTTCAATATTTACAGGGTCTGTGGAGTACAGTGCTTACAGGGTCTCACTATGTAGCTCAGACTTGTAGTGATTCTCCTGTTTTCAGCCTCCTAAGCACTGGAATTACAGGCATGTACCACCATGCCCAGTCTCAATTGTCATGGGGGGGTGTATGGCACAGCACAGCACATGGGATTGAACCCTGGCCATTACTCTCTGCCTAAGCAGGAGGCAGGGTGCTTTAATCTGCTGAGCTATTTAGCCGGCCTTTTTCTTTTTTTCTTCTTTAATTTTGAGTTCATTGTCCATGGTGGGCTCTAGCTTGCAGTCCTGTCTGAGTCTCCTGGAATGCTGAGATGGTAGGTGAGCTCTGCAGTGCTGGCTCGCACACCCTTGGGAAGGCCTTAATCCCTAGCAACAGAACTTTGGGAGAGGAGCCCTGAGAGCTCCCACCAATGGCTTGACTTTTCCAAGACACCTACAAGCCTATTTCCCAGTAAATATCCCCCCACTCTCTTCACGATAAATGCTACTATTTTTGAGGCACACATAGAAATTTCACATCACTCCCTGGGGAATTCCATTTGCCCTAGCTTTTGCTTACATTCATTTAACTTTAACTTTTGATCTAGTTCTTTGCAGTTGGACAGGTCAGAGCTGACTGTTTATCTTCAGGCTGAGAGTGAGAACTTTTTGAAAACCTCCTAATGCAAAAGAGACTGATGAAATCCCCCACTATTAAAAAAATGTTTTCGAATATTTATTAGTGCTTTTTTTTGTTTGTTTGTTTTGTTTTTTTTTTTGAGACAGGGTCTCATTATGCAGTTTAGGCTGGCCTTGAGCTCACTTTTGTAGCCCAGGCTGGTCTCGAACTCGCACCGATCCTCCTGCCTCAGCCTCCCAAGTGCTGGGATTACAGGCGTGCGCCACCACGCCCGGCTTTTTTTTTTTTTTTTGTCTTTTTGAGACAGGGTCTCACTATGCAGTTCAGGCTGGCCTTGAGCTCACTTTTGTAGCCCAGGCTGGTCTCAAACTCACACTGATCCTCCTGCCTCAGCCTCCCAAGTGCTGGGATTACAGGCGTGTGCCACCATACCCGGCTTATTAGTGCATGTTTGTAGTTCCTAGTGATTATATTTGTCCTGAAGAGCTGGTACAGGTACATTAAGTTTGGCAAGGTTTTTTCTCTTTAGAATAATTGTCTTTTTAGCAGACACATAAGGTTTTGAATTAGGTAGGGCTGCTTTGGGCCACCTTAGTCCTGGGCTCAAAAGTAGTTCTGTAGTTTCAAAGTCATGATAATTAGCCTGCCTTGTGGCAGCAGCTGTGGATGGAGGAGGGGCAGAGCTGCTTTAGGAAAGGTGAGGGATCCCTGAAGTGCTGGTAAGCTTCTGCCAAGAATAGGAGCTATCCATGAGTTCCTTACCTAAGCCCTAAAATAAAACACATTAAGCAGATTCATTTACCTAGACTGGGAATTCACTTCCAATAAAATATGTCCATTACTGATTAGACTTTAAGGTTGTAACTTATATAACAACAGGGAAAAAAATCCAGGCACATGCTCCTGGTAGCTGTTTCTGGTTTTGTTTAGCCATACCTAGGAGGGCAGTCAGGCCAGCACTTTGTCTGCACTGTTGTGCAAAAGGAGGAATTCTGAGTTGGAAAGTACCTGCTCCCGTTTTCCCCCTAGATTAGGAGATGTGTTTAGAACTGGGCAGCCTACCGCTGGCATGCTAGAGGGCTTGCGTGAGCTTGGGCCCTGGCTCTCTCAAATAATGACTAACCCCACTATCTTCCACATGCTGGGCAAGCATCCTACTGCTGTGCTGCACCCCCAAACCCATACCCCGGCACTCTGGTCTAGTTTTATTTCTTTTTAATTGACTAGTGTCGCCATCCTCCTAACTATTGCACGTAAACATCATCAACGTGGAAAACTGTGGGCTGGGGATGTAGCTCCGTGGCACGGTAACCACCTGGCAAGCTGAAAGCCCTGGGTTTGATTCCCGGCACCAAAAACAAGAAAGGAAAGCTGTGAGAGTCCAGAAGACAGGACAGGGGTACCCCCCAAATGCCTGACCATTTAATCAATTATTTTCTACACCTTCTTAGGCGACATTTAGCATTTTTCAAAGTATGGTAAATATAGACTTGGAGGTGCCACAGAGGAGGGCATACTCAATCTTTCAGCTCTTAAGCATGAAGACTATAGAGAGAAACAGAAAGCTAGCCTCTGAACACATTTATTTGATGGCTAGATTGCTTTAGTGAATCAGAAACAAAAGTTACGTAAAGCAATGAGGGTTCTTTTGGTTTCTATTTTTTTGTTTTCTCATGTCTTGTCCCTTTCCTCTCCCTCTCCCTCACCCCCCTTCTCTTTCCCTTCTCCCGGTCCAGTCCTGTTCCCATTTCAGCATTTTCTCCGTTTCGCAGTACCTGTTGTACATGTTGGTCCTTATTAACAGTTTCCGTTTCTCGCTGCAGAGATACACTGTGTCATTTACCTACATGTGTCTGATCTATTTCATTGAAGAGTGTGGTCTCAGGGTGCACTCATTTACATTCGGGGCTAGGCAAGGAGAACTCATGCCTAATTTGGCCCGCTCTGGAAGCAGCAAGGAGAAAGGCAGCCCACAGGGTGATGGCACAGTGCAGTCTAGACAAAACTTTATACAGCTGAGATGAAGTTGTTTACCTGGGCATGTTATTAATGACAACTGGACCCTGTGTGGCTTTTTTTTTCTCCAGTACTAGGGTTCCAACTCATAACCTTGCACTTGCCAGACAGGCACTTGTGCCATGGAGCTATCTCCCTGGCCTCTTAAATCTTTTTTTTTTTTTTTTTTTTTTTGGTATTGGGAATTGAACTCCGGACCTTGCCTTGTGAGACTTTAATTGTACCCAAGTTTGAATAAAAGGATGAGCCAGAGGCTTGGGGCTCCTCTCCTCCTGGAGGCAAGAGCCCCCTGGCTGCCTGAGTGCTGAGCTGACTCCTGTCTTATCTGTCTTCCATTGTTCACCCCTGGGACAAGGAAGCGAGTAGCAGGACTGGGTCCCTACAAGCGGAGCCAGGGTTGAGGAAGGCTTGGAGGGGTGAGCTGGTTCCCCACAGGTGACCCCTGGGGCAGGTACCTGGGACCAGTGGGTGGCGAAGGCAGGCCTGGTTGGCTTGCTACACATTTACCTAGAAATATCTCCAGTTCATCCTTCTTTGTGCCAGAGTGTGTGTGTGTGTATATATATATACATATATATATATATATATATATATATATATATATATACACTCTCACGTCTTCATCTGTTGGTTGATGGCTATTTGGCTGTTTCTAAGATTTAGCTATTGTAAACTGTATCACTGTAAACGTGGTGTGAATATATAGCTGCGGGATGGTACTTTTAAACCTTTTGGGAAGATGACCAGAAGGGGAATAGTTGGGTGGAACGGGACCTCTAATCCTAGCTTTTTGAGGAATCTCCACATGGCTGCACCAGCCTACGCTCTCACCAGCAGTACAGAAGGGCTCCTTTTTCTCCACAGCCCCGTAGCATTTGTTATTGATTTCTTACTAACAGCTATTCTTTTTGGGGTGAGATGGATAAAATGACGAATTTTAAGAAAAACTATAAGCTATGGAGATGAGCAGAAGGAAAAGATCAAATCTGTGAGGGGACAAGACCAGAACGGTGAGATTTGGGCAGTGCTGTTCACTTGGTTCTGGATAGCGCTGAGAGCACCTCAGTACAAGAAAGTGGCAGATGCCCGACTTCAGATGCTAAGCCTGGGTATCTCCCCATGTCCTCAGTGTTCTGGTTTGCAGGAACTTGCATGTGTGCATCGGTTTGAATATCTGGCCCAGTTTTGGCCACTGTTTTCCACAGGTCATTCCCAGTTGTCAAACTCCCAGATTTCTCATGTGGTATTTCTGACATAACTGTGACG
>PVJA010026324.1:0-29788 GCA_004027025.1 Myocastor coypus | reverse complement strand
AGAGAGCCTGTGCTGTAATATCCTATAACTCAGAAGTGTCCCAAATTTTCTCGTCAAGGAGATTATGGGACCTCAGAGGAAAGGAATGAATGAACTATAGTTCATCTAAGGAGAGTCACCCAGAGAAAACATTCTCTCAGGCTTTCACAGAAAGCAAAATGGCCAAGCAATGGCCGTGACTCGTCCCGAAGGCTGACACTAACAACAGTTCTACAGAGTACTGCCTATGGTCCCAAACTTAATCCTGAGGGGATTTGACCCTGGAAGATACGGAAAAAAAAAAAAAAAGAATGTTTTGTTATAGAGGTCTTGCTTCAACTTGCCCTTGACCACCCAGCAAGAAAAAAATGCTTAATTACAATGCATGAAACTCAGAGCTAGATTGGTGAGATGAGCTTTGGGAGGCTTAGATTCAATAGCTTTCAACATTACAACCTTCACTGGTGGTCCACTGCAATTGCAGAACATTTGACTGAGTATGTATCTGCTTCCTCTTAGTCCAAAGAGAAATATATTCTTTTCCTTTTCTTTCTTTCTTTTTTTTTTTCTAAGCAACATCAATAAGGAGGTGGGTCATGCCCGCACACTGTACTCTGTACTCTGTACTCTGTACTCTGCACTCTGTAGAACGATTGTGAGGACAATATGCAATATGTCAACTTTCAAAAAAAAAAAAGAGAGTAAAGGGGAAAAGAAAAAGAAAAAAAAAGTAATGTTGATTTAAAAGGGTTAATGTTTAATTGTTTGATCAATCTTATATACCCATATTTATTAATCTAAACTGATCTGATGATGAAAATATGTAATATAACCATTGTTAAATTTAAACAATAAAATATTAAATTAAAAAAAAGAAATGTTTAAAATAATAGCAAGTGTTAGAGAGGCTTCAGGACGGATGGAACCCTCTAACTTGGTGGAAATGTAAACTAGTACAACCACTGTGGAAAGAAGTGTGGAGATTCCAAATTCTTACTCATGTTTCTTTTAAGTTTTTTAAAAATGTTTTACTTATTGATTTATTTGGTACATGGTCTTACTATGCATCTTGGACTGTAGTGATCCTCCTGTCTCATCCTCTCCAGAGCTGGGATTACAGGTATGTGCCACCATGCCCGGTTTGATTGGCAGGCATGATGCGCCCGGGGTTCCATGGTGACAATGGCATGTAGTACTGGGGGTGAACTGCGGGTCCTAGTGCTTCCAGGCAAGCGCTCAGAGCACCGAGCCACCTCCCCAGCCACACGCCCATGTTCATGGCAGCACAACTCACAAAAGATAAATCTTGGAAGATGGCCATATGTGTGTCAACAGGTGAACAGGTAAAGAAAATGGGGCATTTGTACACCATAGAGTGCTGCCTTGCCAGGACAAAGGATAGACCTGAGTCATTTGTAGGAAAATAGATACACTTTGAATCCATAACTGCAAGTGAAATGAATCAAACACAAAAGCTTAGTAGTTGTATGGTTTTTCTTATCTAAGAACTCCAAAGTGTAAATAAGCTCAAGAGCAAAATAAAAGACAGACAATAGGAAGTAGGGAGCTAGGTCTCTGGCAATTGGGAGGAGGACTAAGAAAGGAGGAGCAGAGGGCCACATGAAAAGAGCGAAGACGCGCCATGTCCACACAGCAAGCACGCACAATGAACGTATTCATGATGGACTGATGTGCTAATACAATAAAACACTGGAAGGATGAACGGCTTGTCCACAGTAGCAGAATACTGAAGAATAAAGTCGTAGAGTTTATACTTATTGAGTGCCTTTTATGCACCAAAATTCCATTAGCTAACATTTGAAATGACTGTAAAGACCAGTGATTTAAGAAAGTATGATTTAAACTGTCTGAGAAGGTGACCTGATGGTTTTTACTAGCCTCATATACGCGAGATCCCATGTTCTGCTTTCAACATAATAAATCAATGGTTAAGATAAGAATGATTTCTTATTTCTCATAATTTTATATGCCATACTCAGCTATCTTTCTGCAACCAGACACCTTTTTGATGTCTCACCCGAAACCACGTGCCACAATTATTCAGCAGCTTACCTGTAGCTGAAGTGTTTAGAATGATGTTACTTTAAAAGGTGTGACTATAAAATATGTGTTTAAATTTAAAAGAAATAACTTAGAAAAGGATCCATTTCCATTAATTCTACTGAAAATATTCCTCTTTTCTTCAAACACACTCATCCCATCTGTCTGTCTGTCTGTCTGTCTGTCTGTCTGTCTAATTATTTATAGTACATAATGATTCCATGTCTTGTAAGGAGTTTGGATGTAGTTTAAGTTTGATGCCCCTCTTCCCCCTTCCCCATCTACTGATCTTCCCATTCTCTAAAGTTCTCACTACTGAAGGATTGGGGAACCCTTCATTTGTGTCTTTAACTGCACTGTCTTGGCTACCTGAGCTTTCAAGTGTATTCAAAGCATATTTTTTTCAGCATTAGGGAAGAAGGTACGTGGAGGCAGATCCATTGCATAAGGTAGATGAGGAAGCACTGTGAGTTGTTTTCGGTGGGATGGCGTTTGCGAACAGCGTTCACTTCGGTATTTTTGGATCACCAATTGTAAAGACACAAAAGAGGACTTTCACAACTGCTTCAGAGAGGCACAGAATCTGGGATAAGTGTGCTCAAAGTGAGGGGAAGGCTTTTTGAGGGACTAATGACAAATTTTGATAGTCAGATAATTTTAAAACTTTAAATATTGACTATTTACTCTGACCACTCCTTGTAATCTAGAGCCTTTCTGCTGCTTCTTAGCTGTGTCTCTTGCTCTTTGTGGTCTTATAAATCCAAAGCCAAGGGTCCAAAATTCTCAGTTCAGTCACTTCCTGTTGGCCAAGTAGGTTGAAGGACAGATAACTCACTCTAACTCTTGATGAAAGGAACTAGAAAATGTTTTGTCTATAATGCCCATTATATTACAAGTTAATGGTTTTTTTTTTTTTTTTTTTTTTTTTACCAACTTTTGTATGAATATTCAAAGACAGCCTAGGAGAAAACTACTTAAGTCAGAAAGCTCAGAGGGAGTTGGCATAATGGCACCTATCCAGTCCTGAGGAAACGGAAGCACTAGCTGTTAAAGTAAGTAATATGGAGCAATTGATTACGCTTTATGCTATAATTCTATTTATAAAAATATTTGGGGAGAATTGTGATTCATCTTTATTTTTATAGGATCATATAAAACATAGTAGAAAAAGCATAAATTATGTAATGTAGGTCTCTCCTTCACCAGTTCAATGCCCTAGTGTCAGCATAACACAAGATACCCTTTTAAGCACTCAAGTAATAAGCAAATTAAATAATGGCAGGAAAGCATGTGAATTCAATGAATGATAATTAAAACTCCATATTTGCCCTACAATTTTCTGCTATTTCAGTACCTATTTAAATTAATGTAAAGAATACCAAAGTTCAGATTCCATAGCCCTTTTCCCTAAGCTTTTTACCTTCTGGTTTAAAGTGCAATATAAATAATGAAGGTTATAAGATAACATTTTACATTTTCCTTTGATTTAAATGTGATCAGAGAAGGAAAAGAAAATTTATTTTTTTTAAATCAGAAGATTTTAAAAATTAGTGGCTCAAGCTGGGGAGATAGCTCGGTGGTCTACTCATCTTCCTGAGAATTGCGAGGTCTCAAGTCCAATCCCCAATTCCAAATGCCATGCCAGCCCCTAGCCAAGCTGGCCACCAAAACTGGAGTAGTGGCACAAGTCTATAATCCCAGTGCTTGGGAAGCTTAAGCACGAGGCTCACTACAAGTTCAAGCTGCATTGCAAGACCCTGTACCGAATAATAAATAAATAAATAAATAAATAAATAAATAAATAAATAAATGTCAGTGGCTCACCAGACAAGATGACACTTGGGAGACAGAGGCAAGAGAATCTGATTTCAAGGCCACCCTAGATTATATAATGAATCCAAGGCCAGCCTGAACTATGGAATGTGACTGTCTCAAAAAAAAAAAAAAAAAAAAAAAAAAAAGATCAGACACTTATAAATGATTTTTACTTTTATGTATGTGCTAAAGGATGGTAGTCATACAAATGAATTACAGATGACAGAGATATTATATAGGAAAAACTCCCACTAAAAATCAACTTACTTTGAAAGATAACCAGTGTTTGTGACACAGTGACACAGTTCTGAGAAGCCCAAGGGATAGAGAAAGCCTTGGAAACACCAACTATGGTGGCCCTTCACTAGTTCTCCAATCAGGTAATGTCAAGGGAAGCATACGGGGATTCCAAGGCAACCTAATTTGGGGTAAGGACAGTGTGAAGGAGGCTTTAGGGCTAGAGGCAGTCAAGGTGCTTGCCTGTGTCACCTTCTGAGAGGTCAGCATGGGGTGCACAGGTTTCCTGGGGTCATACGGCATGCAGTGCTTGGAATCAAAGGTTCTTGTGCTTCCAGGCAGGCACTTAGATCACTGAGCTATCTCCCCAGCTGCAAGAGCTTTCAATTGCAGTGATCCTGTCGTTCCAAAGATTTACTTTCGTCTTCTAGAGTTTCACTTTACAGAAAAATAACTATATTTTTTTTGTCTTTTAGATAGTGCTGCATGTCTTCAATTAAAAAAAGAAAAGAAAAAAGGAAAAGAAAAGAAACAATGAGATTATGTTAGAGGATGCTAGTGGTTGTTTTAGTGTCAGGGAGAGAATCCTTCCTCAACATCATGGCAAAAGTAGAAAAGCACATGATCCAAGAGGTAGAGATCTTCAAATATCTCATTCAGGTTGTCAATAAAGGTGATCACATTTGTAAAATGCACTGACAGAAGCTACAGGTTCTAGAAAATAGCTGCTTCCTTATGGCCTGGCAACAATTATAAACACTAAACGGGTGCCTTAGTATTTATCCTTGGTTTAGTTTTCACTCCGGCTATCACAGAGAAGTGGATTGCATTATGCTTAAACAAATAATATGGATGCACTTTTCCTAAATGTGATCCTTCCCTTCTGCTTTGTTTCACCTCTTTTGGACTGCATCTGTATGCATGCCATCTAGCAATACCGAGAGTCACACCTACCATGATTCTTTGCCATGGCATGATGAAACGCTCTATTTATATTAAAATGAAGGTGGTCCTAGGGGAGACATAGAGCAGAATGAAACAAGCGGAGCTTTGGAGACAATATGGGAAGTTGACAGAGATGGCAAAATGGTAGCTTTTGTTTGCCAGCGGCCCAGAGCGCTGCACAAGCCACAGTGGCTCCAACTGGACGGCTCTCCTAGGTGCGAGCACTCAGTGTAGAGCCTCCAGTCAGGCAATTTCTAGTCTTGCACGTCACGACTTGATGCACCACTGCAACAGCGTACTGCTGGGCTAGGGTCAAGGACTTGTTCCATTTTTATTAACTAAAAGAAACATTTTGTGACAGCAATAAGCTGTTGTCAGCAGATAATTAGAAGGCAAACCATAATTGTCATATTAACTTTAAAGTGACACAATGATAGGTTTGAAAAGAGAAACATGAGGAAAACATGAGACTGCAGTTTCCTTGAAGTATAGTTTTCATGGGAATACAATGGATGAATGCCATCAGGCAGAAAGTACTACAGATTTTCCTTGGATCTGAGGATCCAACCACTAGTTCACAGACTGAAGAATACTCAGTGAATGTTGTTAAAGAAGGAACTAGATTTCTGCTTTGTTTTGTTTTAGGTTGGTGTCACTTTGTACTTTTCAGGGTGTGATTTTATGTTTTTATCCTTTTGAGTACAAATGTTTTTCATCTCTTAAATACTGTGCTGGATCAGTGATCTTTTACTCTCCCCCCCATGCCACGCCCCTCCCCCCCCCAGCCAAATTTACTGTTCTTAATGATGTTGTTTGCATTGGAGAAATTCAGGAAGTTGTTTATAAGGAGAGGTCGAATGTTAGTCATTCTTTAAGTGTCTCATCCGGATTGCTTTACCTGGAAGTCTGGTGTCATTATGTGAGGCAGAAAACATGTTCATAACTTCAATTTCATCTACATTTCCTAACAATTGGGCAAAGTTTATTCTCTAGTCTTTTATTTATATCAAATCCTCTAGCAGGGCAACTTTTAATTTCAATGTATAGGTCCATGTTGTGAAAGGACAGAAATAAGATGTATGTGTTCTGATTGTCTTTCAAAGAATTATAATTCCAGAATCATTATTTCCTAACATCTATCAAGTATCTACAGACAGGAATAGTACAAAATATTGAATGTAAGATAAAAATCTACTTATTATTGCAGATTTTTAAAATCTATCCCTGAATTTGATGGCATGATATGACAGCTGCCCACCTGGACAGTGTTGTATTGAGTCCCATAGAATTGCCTTTACTGCAGTGTTGTTTCACAGTGAAGCTGACGATACTATGCAACTTGTCATTATGTCCATTCCAAGATTTCATTTGATGATATAAACCAGTGCATTACACAGTGCTGGTTTGACAAGCACCACGGGGAGAAATCTCTGTCGCATATTAACAACAGCAGTCATTTTCCTCCTCTTAACAACCATTCTCATTGCATCTTATACATCTTATAAATTGTATAACTGACTAGAATTTTATTTTCCCAACAACGGTTAAAAAGCTTAGAGTCAGATGAGCAGCCCACCAAGAGCAAGACTTTATTGTAAGAATTCAGTAAGGATTTTTAAAAAATGTATGTAGGACACGATCTACAGGGTCTGCAGGGTCTCACTATGTAGATCGGAATCATGGTGCTTCTCCTATTTTCAGCCTCCCTAGCTCTGGAATCGGAGGTGCACACCACCGTGCCCAGTCTCAGTCGCGGTCTCAGCGTGCCCCAGGGTGGAGCCAGCACAGCATGGCAAGGACCGAACCCTCACTGCTGCATTATGCCTAAGTAGGTGCTTTACTCTTCTAAGCTCTCTGGCCAGCCCTCAGTAAGGATTTTTAAGGGTCTCATTCCTGCTCAATTTTAGAACCTACCAATATTATTTTTCACTTTCTGTGCATTAATTTTGCCTCGGATATTCTTTTAACTTGTTACCTTCATAGGTTACTTTTTTCAACTTGATTATATATGGATCCATATAGATATAGAGATAGAGATAGATAGATAGAGAGAGAGAGAGAGAGAGAGAGAGAGAGAGAGAAAGATAGAGATAGAGATAGAGATAGAGATAGAGATAGAGATAGAGATAGAGATAGAGATAGAGATAGAGATAGAGATAATTGGTTTCTTAATTTTTATTTTTATGTATTTGGTACAGAGTTACACTACACAGTTCAGACTCATATTGATCCTCCTCTTAGTTATATATGTTTTATCTACCTTATTTAGAAAGTATTTTTAGAAGTTCAACAAAATATACAAATAACATTTAAAAGATGAGCCTGTAAATTAGAAAAACTAGAGTGAAATTTGAAGCTCACCTGCTTGGCTTCTGTGTTTGTTTCAGGATGTTATAATAAAACAATTGAAACCATTGTTAAATTTAAACAATAAAAAAATTGAAAAAAAAATAAAACAATTGACCTTAATTAGTTCTCCTTCCTCTACTTCCTCCTCTTTCTTTTTTTTAAATTGGATACATTCAGTACATAGCCTTTATTTATTTATTTATTTATTTATTTATTTATTTATTTATTTATTATTTTTATGCAAGATAAGTTGTCCAGGCTGGGCTAAACTTGCAATCATTTTAATCCAGCTTTCCAGAGTATAAGGATATAGATATGCACCACTAGATACAGCTCACTTCTATTTCAGCTTCTGCCTCTGCCTCTGCCTTTGCTCCTTCTTCTTCTCCTTCTTCTCCTGCTGGTCTTCTTCCTTCTCTTTCTCCTCATTCTCCTCACTCATTCTCCTCCTCTTCCTCCTCCTCAAAGTGAAATTATTACCGAGAAAAATAACACTTTGAAACCAAAAACTTATCCCGGGTGCCAGAGCTAGGCAAGACTAGGCTGAGAACAAAGAGCTCTTGGGCCAAGCTACGAAAACAAGTTGTTCCAGCTTCAAGAGAGGAAGGGATCAGCTGAGGCATACGGATTTGCTAGGCAGAAGGGTTGAAACTGACATCAACCTCCTGAGAGTAGGAAACACGTGCTGCAGTGCTTGAGCAGCTCTCTCCTCCCAGCTGGAGAGAGGGCTCTGCCTGACCTCAGCTTTTTGTTTCTTTTATTTCTCCATCCTCTCACCATCTTTCCCCACTGAACTTTGAGAACTGCACAGGATGCATTATTTTGAAGGTAATATAGAAGGCTACATGACAGTACAGGATGCAAATTGTTCTGCCATGTGATTGTAGAGAACTGCTGAGCCACTTTTTACATAATTTCATCTATAGAGATAAAGATGGTCTCCACTGTTAAGTTTAATATTAAGATTATGTGAGTTAATTGATACAAAGTGCTTGGATAGGACTATTACCCATAAAGACTTGTCAGAAGGTAAGTGTAGCACAGCCAAGCATTATGGAGAAAAATGGATTTCTTATTAAAAAAAAAAAAAAGGAAATCTCACTAAAAATAAAAACAGATCTACCATGTCATCATTCAGCTATCCCAGTCTGGGTACATGTCCAAAGGAAATGAAACCAGCGCTCCAAAAAATTTCCGTTTTGGCCAGATATTTGCCAGAACTTACTTCACCTGTAGTGACAGCCAGTCTGTAGAGGTGCTACTCTGCCAGTTGGTGATTGAAGCCTTGCCTCCATCACCTGTATTGGACCTCGAATCTTGTCTCTCCACTGACCTCCCGCTCCCTTCTGTGCTGCCTCTCTGTGTAGGACCATACACAGAAAGTAGTGGTGGATTGCTCTGCATGGGCCTCTTTTGCAGTGTCTGCATGGAATGCTGTATCTCGAGAGACAGGCTCTGGTGCCCACCGGCTAGGTCACCTGCTGGTCCTGGCTCCAGGAAGTGCCCATCTGAACATTACCAAACACGCCTTGGTCTTGTCAGAAGTCACTAACTCCCAGGAAATTCAGTCATATCTCCTAGGAGCCCAAAGTTTATTGCATTTTTTTTTTTTTTTTGTTCTAGTTGCCAAGTTTTGGAAGAAAGCTGAGCTCTTATTTTAACCGCAAGATTTTTTTTTTTTTGTGCTTCTATAAACGACAACCATCTTTCCCAGTAGTAGCCTGAAGACAGACCTGTTAAGCAATACCTAGAGTGTAATAGACAATGATAAGGTGAAGTTCTCATTCTAGGCTTGTCATGAATTTTATTCACGAGAACTTCAAAATGTGAAGAAAGCAGAAAATAAATTTGGTAGGACTAAAAACCACTAAAATAAAAGACAAAAGTGACATAAATAGCAGCAAGGAGGCTCATTTGGTAATTTTCATTGTAGAATATATTTTCAATGTAATTTTAATAAATTGAGCTATGAAAAGAAAGCAAGATGGTGTTAATTCATAGAATAATTTATGCCTGTAGCTTGTAATGAGAAAATTGAAAGGATTCTAGGAAAAGAAAGTACCCAGGTAAAATCAATCACTTCCTTCATAGTATAAATAAAAAAGGGCTCCTTTTGAGCAGCAAGACTTACAAAAGAGGAAAAAGTCATTTTATTAGAGCTGAAAACACAAGACGAAAGCACCAGCACAGCTTATCCTGGCCTAGATTAAGCCCAAAGCAAACCTGCTCACTGTTGTTGAATTATAAGTTAGAAAAATTCTCAGAAAATTCTCTCTACACGCTAATCATAAAACATTGGAATACTTATGAAAAATTACAGGTTTAAAAACACTAATTGTATTGTTTTTCACAATACAAAAACAAATACCAGATTTATAACTTAGACATATAATGAAGACCAGTTCTAATTTTATTTGCATTTTAATTGTTTAGCACTTATATATGATAATTTATGTACACGTGTGCTGTTATTTTGTGCTCCATTTAAAAACTTTGCAATATTATATTAGTAATAATTTAACCATTGAAGTTTTAAAAATTATGGATTTATTAATTCCTTCAGTTATGAATTTTAGGCCTAGAGAAACTCACTTAATTTTTTCTTTCTTAAAGATTTACCCATTGCTTCTCATGATAATAGCTAAGAGATCAACAATTAAATACATTTTTTCTTTCTAATAAATAGTAATGTATCTGTAATTTCCTGCACACACACACACACACACACACACACACACAGACACACACACAGACACACACACACACACACACACAAATTTTATTTTACATGGAGGTATATCATTAAACACTAAGGATTTTGGAGTCCTTTTAGTGGACTATAACTTTTTACTTTATCTGATCATATTTGAAAACAAAATGATTCAGACTGGCTCTTTGAACTGCTTATTATACAGCTAATCTGAGACAAATTCAAATGAGACAACTTCTAATTCATAGAATCAGCCCATCCTCCTGGGTATCTGAATAGACACATAATTACATGGAACCCATATATACTTGTTTACAAAAAAGCCCCTGGAACAAGTATCAGTTGCTTGTCCCTAGATGTATGGTTTCCCTGTGGAATTTAAAGGGAACAGAAAGAGCAGTTAGAGATATTCTCATGTGCCCTTTCAAACTTCCACCTCCACAAGGAAGCAAAAAGTTCCCTTTTACCCCACGCTATTTCCCTCCACTTTATGTGCACTTCAGTTAGTGAACTAATAACCATCATTAACATGCTAGTTTGTATCTTGAAAGAGTTTCTCATGATACACTTTTAGAAATTTGATAATTATATGAACTAAATACTATGCTATTTGAAAATAATCAAAATATGAGAAATTAAATACTATGCAACTTAAAAGTAGTTAGAGAGATATGTAGTTTCATAATAAGTAGGTAGATGCTGTAGACCAGTAAGTGTTTTGATTATAAAATTGCAGGGTAGTGGGACATCAGAAAAGTAAGAGAAAATTAATACTGCAAGTCCTATTATAACAAAGATTGTTTAGGAAAAGTTCGCTTTTGGTCTAATTTTACCCTCAGTTGTTTATTTATTTATTCTCTACAGAAAAAGGAATGCTGCACTTCCTGTAGTCATGGAACCCATATGTATGAATCTGTTGATCCCAGAGAGTGTTCCTTGCTATCCCTGTTTCCACTCACTCACCTGTGACCTCCAGGAACTCAGCCACCTCTGTATAATGGGGTCAGTGACTCTGACCCATGTTATTGGCTCTGCAAGGTTTGACAGTGAATGTGTGAGATGCACTAAAAAATACAAATTAAAAAAATGGAAAAATGTAATGGTCATTTGCGGACCACTGCAGAAATAAGCATGCACGGTGTTTGAGGTGAACCAGGTTAAACAAATGCAGTTGAGGCCCCAGAGCCAGAGGCTGGGGCGCTGCTTTCTGCATGTTTTGTCTTCCAAGGACACAATTTGTTTATGCAACACTAATAAAAGATCTACATCACAAAGAGGCTATTTGCCTCCCAGCGAACTATAATTTCACTCAGAGTGATTGCAAAAATGTAGCATTGTAAGCATGTTCAAAAGTGCAAAGAGAACGAAACATAAAGTAGAAAGAAGAGTGCAGGATGGCAAAACAAAGTGGTTGAGATTTTCCATGGTGAGTGGGGAAATACAGAAGGTTTCAAGGGCCCCTGGGATGCCCAGATATTGAATCCCAGCCCATCAAGGAGCCCATCCACCAGGCACAGAAGTCTGACCAGAGTGAAGGATGCGTAATTAGGACCCAGGTACTCTCCAAGGCTGGAGGTGGGCAGGGAAGCAGAGGCACTCCTATGAGCACCTCCTGGTTGAAACCGGTTCCATTTTTGAACTTTATTTCCCCCTTATAACATAGAAAGCCAGATGCCCTGAAAGCCGTTCAGCTCATTCCATATCAGGAGGGAGAGGAAGACAGATGATCCACCCCACGCTTCTGAATGATATCTTGAGGAAAATCTTATATCCTTATTTTTTTTTCCTCTAGAGATAAGATACTTTCCTCTGACTTCTCTAATTTATTTTTCTGATTTTTTTCTTTTTCAGTCTTTGGTCAACTGTATTTTGAATATGACTTTTCCTTGGTGTGGGTGTTTTGATATTTAAACTTCTTGATGTGATGTGATTTTTAAATATATAGTTTAATATCTATAATTTTAGAAAACTCAATCATTAATCATTGTTTCAAGCATGTCTTCTGTTTCTCTCATATTTATCTTTTTGGCATTCTACCTATCTATCTATCTATCTATCTATCTATCTATCTATCTATCTATCTATCGTATCTCTTGTAATTAGTTACAAGTTCCACAATGGATATTCTGCTCTGTTGAGGAATGGTTTTACTGTTTCTCAGTTTTGGAAATTTTTATTGACATGTCCTCAAATGCTTTGACTGTTTCCATAACCATGTTCAATCTGATAACCCTGTCCATAGAAGCCTTCATGTCTATAACAGTGATTTCAATATCCAGCACTTGATTTGGAGGCTTCTTGTGAATTTTAATCTCTCTGTTTACACAACCAATTTTTTCTTGCACTTCATCCACTGTTCCAGCTAGATCCCTTCGATTACTCATCATAGTTTTTTAAATTCGCAATCAGGCATTACCAAGATCTCTTTCTTATCTGAGTCTAGATTTATACTTATTTGTCTCTTCAGCCTCTGTTTTTTTTTTTTTTCTATTAGTGTGTCTTCAATTGTTTTGTTGAAAGTTGTACATGCTGCATCAGGAAAAAGGAACTTAGGTAGATAGGCATTCAGGGTGAGGCTTATGATTATCTGGCTACAAGTTAGACTATATCTGCTAGTTGTTCCAGCTATGATGCTCCAGGCTAACATTTTTTATGGAGTTCTTGGTTTTTGTCTCCCCTCTTGTTTTTAAGTTTCCCTAGGGACTCCTGAGTTTTCTTAAACTCCATTGCATATCTTTAGCTTTTATTCCTTTCATTACTGAAGAAAAACTAAGGCTGTGACCAGGTGTGGGAGAAGAGAAGCATTTTCTATTTATCCAATTAGACTTTTGATTTATAATTTTCTACCCAGCACCTTAATCAGGAATTTGGTTTGTTTCTTATTGATGACTAGAGTTCAATACTGTACCTCCTTTTCTTTGGGTATAATGGTTCATATTACATGTTATCTTAGTAGTTGAGGAATATCCAGGTGGACAAAAAAATATTATTTCTGGTTAGGTCCATAAAAGCATAGCATTTAAATTAATAGAGTGAGTAATTTGTGTGTGTGGGCATGAACAATGTGGTCCCAGATGAAACAAAACAAAAGAAGGGTGAATTCGCTCTTTTAGGGTTCTAAAACAGCTGTCTTCTGGCCAAGACTCAAGATTCTCAGCCTTTCAATGCTAGAACCCATACCAATAGTACATTTTTCACTTATATGTCTCTTTCCCTAGTACACAGAACTTTGGCTTGAGATTGAATTAATCATTGGCTACTCTGATTCTCCAGCATATTTTCAGGCATTTGGAATTTCATGTTTGCATGAGCCAAATCCCATAATAAATCCATTCTCATGTATGTATGTATGTATGTATGTATGTATGTATCTATCCATCATCTTCCATCTTTAATTTATGTCTATACTTGCCACTATGCTATGCCAATGTCCCTGTTAATGTTTATTCCTATGTTCTCTTGGTTCTGTTTTCCACAGTTGATATGGATAAGTTAGGCTTTGATAAAATTCCTTTTTTATACTGGTAAATTTATTCTCCTGAGAGAGTGTTTTGTTGAGGAGAACAGAACGTTCTGGACATATTTCAAACTGGCTACTCTTTCTCTTTTCACTACTTGAATTATATTTTTTCTAATATCTAAAGTGGAAAGACTTGTAAATAAGCATTTCTCAAATAGTAAACTCAGATTAATAAAATTATTGATTAATCATTTAATTCATTGATTAATCAGTGTGTAATTATTCATCCCATTAAAAATTTCCTTTGGATTATATATTTTTAATATTATGTAGAAGATATATATATATATATATATATATATATATATATATATATATATATTTCAAAATTCATGACCTGTTTAAAAGAGAAAAATATGAATGGGAAATTTATACTTTGAGAGAAGCAGTACTCTGAATAGCTTAGGCATTTTACTCTATTCTATGTAAAATTTAAAATGTGTAAATTATTTAGTCTTGAGTAGCAAATGACAAGCCTAGTCTTTTTTCAATATAAAAGTAGAACTGTTTGAAGTACTGTAGACTGATATCTTAGATATCTAAAGCTTTATTTTTTTCCCTGTCTCCATCTATAAAGATACAAAATAGAGAGAGATCAACTTTAATTAAGCTCTTGTCTATATAATTCCCCTACAGGTAAAAAAAATCACATGAGTTTTTAGTTGTTGGTTGCTGAATACATTATGTAAAGTAGAGGCCTTTGCTTTTTTAATTAGATTATTTTATGATGTTACACAATTTGGAATTAGTTAAGACCAAGAGTTATTTAAATTATAACTTAGGGAAATCAGTTCTCTGTGTAAGCATTAAAAAGAGGAACTAATAATAAGGTAGAAATCTGTTTAAAGATAAATGTTAAAGGAAACACATTTGCTGTAAGGCAGTACTGAATCCAATTATAATCTGATAGCTTCTGCACGGCGAGAACAATGCCCCAGAATATTTGGACCTGGAAATATATAATGTAAAATAGGATGAGACTAGTTTGGGGATGCTAATAACATATGCCATTCTTTAAATATTAGAATTTCCAGATTCCAGATTTAAATGTGTTCAGCATTTTTCTCTTCAAAGTTATCTTTTCAGTAGTCAAATTATTATCCAAAATAACTCATTCCCTTGCTTTATTATTTTTCCTCTTTACACAAAAAAAGGTAAGTCTCAAGTAGCAAGATAACCCATAGCATTACATCTTGTAAATTGTAAGAAGAGGATAAGTGCCCAGTATTTTACATGATGCATCAATATAGCATGCAATATGTATTTAGCTGTTCAGAGAATAAAAGTATAAAAGCAGAACATGATAAATGAAGCTATTGTGACAGCACTGCCAAGGGTAGAAGTGGGGAGACATGTATTTCCCTTGATGTCTTTTACTCCCCTTTAATTCATTTTGATTGGAATAGGTGTCTGCAGAAACAAAATAGTATCTGACCTCCAAAATTACAAGCTGCACGTTTGCAATGGCTCCACTACACTCGTCATCTAAGCTCCTTTATCTCTTACTATATATTAGATAGCATAGAACTGAATATAGAGCTAGGCATTTTTTTGTTTAAAAGTATCACTGTTAAGAAAATCTTGGCATTGTTATTGTACATGTTTCATTTTCCCTCCCACCCCCACCATTTGACATACATCTAAGATGCCTCAGATTTTTCTCTTAATTTTGAAAAGTTAATTAAAAGAAAGGTAGGAATGGAATAGAGTGCTTCTAACAACAAGCCAAATTCATTTGAAGAGTAAAAATAATTGCTGTAAGAAATTAAGGTGCAAGCACATGCCTGCTGTAATTGTGGCGTACTTATTAGGAGCTCTGCTTTCCAAATCTCTCTCAGTATTGGGGGCCCATGATAATGTGAATACTTAAGGGAGAAGCATGATTAGAGACAGTGTAGTTCATTCAGTAAACATTTCTTAGGGTTTGATGTGAGTGAACTGAGCATCACATATGATTTTACACTTTCATCCTTTCAGGCAACTGACAGGTCTCTAATCTCCATCTCAGAATCTTCTCTCAGCTTGAACTTTGGCTCATAAAGGTCATTTCTGAACCACTCGGGACGGAGAGTCACATTCATGAAATCCCACAGAGTCGATAGATGCGATAATAGCTTTAGGCACATTTTCTTAAGACCCAAGGGAAAAGACAATTTCAATAAATGTAAAACTGTGCCATCCACAATCCACACATGGTATCTTAGAAAATCTCACAGGAATAAATCTGTTTTTCTTCAGGCAAGAACCTTCTTAACAATAACAATGCCGGACACAATGAAAAGTGTGAGATTTTAACCCTAAGAAAAGAAAGGAATTCTTTCTCTCTCTCTCTCTCTCTCTCTCTCTCTCTCTCTCTCTCTCTCTCTCTCTCTCCCTTGTTGATCAAAAGCCTCAACGACAAAAAGAACATTCATACATCATGCACTGATATATCATTTTTCTTGTATGTTTTAAATAGTTAGACCTTATACTTTCAGCAAGTTTATACAGGTAAGAAAAGGACCAGGTTATTAATAGGAAAATGACTTTAGTATATCCATTAATTATGGGATGATCTAAAAGCATTTGTTTTTCTTTTTACCTATTGAGAATTAAAAAGGTAAGGAAAAGAGAGAAAGAAAGAAAGAAAGAAAGAAAGAAAGAAAGAAAGAAAGAAAGAAAGAAAAGGAACACAGGTTAGGCAGGTCATGATAATTAACAGAAGACTCCTTTGCAGTAGATGTGTGAGTTAAGTAGTAAAGGGCACTCTCTTCCCTTGACAGACTATCAAAGGGAAAAGCAAAGGATATGGAAATAGAAGAGGAAACTATTAGTGTGCATGCTTTAGTATTTGAATACTTCTCAAAAATATTTTGAAACTGTGACTTAATCTGTAGGACAATTTCAGAGATTTCATGACAGTATTGTCCTTTTGCATGCCACAAATTCTAGCATTGCCTTTGATTTCTTTTCTCTACTTGCTATAGTTTATAATGTAACGGAATTCTTCTTAAAAGTAAAGTATCCCCTCCAGCGAAATATTTTACTCAGCTTGCCTCAGAGAATTCTGCTGGCAGAGAAAAAGAAGAAGGTATTCCAGGAAAACTTCAAATTCAGCTGCTTAAAATTTTTTTTTGATGTTTAAACTGAAATTGTTCAGTAGATCAAAATGAATTGCTTCATTTAACTTTGATCATTATTTTAATATATTTTAATATATCCCAATCTCACAAATATTCAAGGTTATTACTTTCTCTTCTTTTGCACTTATTTTAAATAATGTTAATAAGATGTACCACAAATCCCAACTTCCAAAACAGATTATATTAGAAAGAGTTTTCCTGTTTACTCACAGAAGTTCTCTTGAATGTAGCTAGTGCCAACAGTTTTTTTCTAAAGGTAGTATGGGGATTTTCATTTGTCCCTAACCAGGAAATGATGGAAACCAATGCAAGCAACATTCATCTGATTCTGTAAAACTCATGATGAGAACTAATGAAGCATCTGACAAACGGTGAATGGTCAAGGAAAACAACATTTTGAATTAGAAAGTGTGTGGGTCCCTCTGGCAAAGGCTTGTAGGTTGGTAAAGACTGTTGCTTCAGGAAGTCCTTGTATCTCATTTACAGACTAAGGACATATTTTCTCCATGTTTCCAGTGTTGGCTTCCGAGTGGAATTAGTTCGCAGGACACCATAAGTCATGCTCTTGGTTCCTTTTTCTTTCAGACAGGGTTTAGAGCAGTGGTCCTAGAATGCTCTTGCTTGCTGGAATCGCCAGGTACCTTGGTCTGTCGTGTAGTCCCTGAGACTGAGCAATCTATAAACAGAAAAGTGACTTTCTTGCAGGTTAGAGGCAGAGGAATCCAACACCAAATTGCTCCCTGGTTTTCTAACCATGGGCAGCTTTCTGCTTCCAAGATGACGCCCTGTGGCTGCTTCCATTAGTAGGAGGAATGTTATGTCCTTCTGTTATTAAAGCGGGGGAGGCCAGGTCTTATGAATACTGGATGAAGTGTCTTCCATAAGGGTATTAATCACTTTTGAGGGAGGAGGCTTCATGATGTAACTACCTTTTGAAGCCTCACTTCTTAATGTTGTTACATTGACCATAAAACTTTTTATTTTATTTTTTAAGTGTATTTGATTCAGGGTCTCACTATGTATGTAATTCAATACATAGTCATCCTCCTGTTTTTAGACTCCTCAGAGGTGGGATTCCAGGTGTGCTCCATTACACAGGGTCTTATGGCCCACTGAGCATGCCTGGAAGCAGAGCCAGCACTGTATATGATGACAGGGATTGAACCCTGATCCCTGCTATTGCCTAAGGAAGTGCTTAGTGCTCTGACCTATCTCGCAGCCCTTCAGGTGTGGACATTTAACATTTGAATTTTAGTAGTTGCACATTAAACCAAGGACCAAGAGAATGATTAGATCCCTTTGTGTCAAATAACTAAGATTCTCCAGGGATGAGACACAGGTTTAACCTACAGCTCTCTCCCGATAACTCCAGTGTGTAGGCCAGTTCCAGCATTTGCACAGTGAGGTCTGCATAAATGTGCACAGACCTCTAAAAAGTAAGACATCCATATTCTTCTATTGGGTTTAAAGTGAGTAGGGGTGTGGAGAGCAGTAGTATAGCTCAGAAGCATAAGCCACTGCCTGGCAAGTGCAAGGTCCCAAGTTTGCTCCCCAGTACCAAAAAAAAAAAAAAAAAAAAAAAAAAAAAAAAAAAAAAAAAAAAACCCAAAACACACACACACACACACACACACACACACACAGAGGCATGGGAAATGCTATAAAAAGAATATCAAAGATGGGAATAAAAAATGGAGTAACACCGAATTTATTAATATAAACACAAAGAATTAGATGTGCCTCCTTCCAGATAACTGGTTGTGGTGTTATAACAGGACTGTAATGGAAATCGGTGAAGTTTCCAGAATACTTTTAGGTACATTGTCAAGCTAGATCCTTGGAAGAGAAGACTTAAATGAAATAGTTGGCAATCATTAATTTGTGGCTGGAGGAATATTCTTTGGGCTCTGAAAAGTCTAGTATTTTTAAATTAGCTTTCTACCATTTAAATATGTAAGTTCCCTACTCCCACCCCATTTCTCTGGAAGTTTTCCTTTTTGGTACTTTGGTCTTATAAATACTTATATAATCTAATAAGGCATAAAATGAGACTATTAGCTTCAATAAATGATCCTTTGGTTTTCACTTTGGTTTCATAAGCTTGAAATCTAAAGAAAACAAATTTTAGAGGGGATTAGTCATTTTTCTTTTATATGAAACAATAGTTGTATGACAATTTTAATGGTTTTTCCCATGATTTATGCTGAAATATTAAAAATCAAACTACTAGTACTATGAATTTTCTAAAGAGCAGCAAATTTGGTGACAACTTAATCTAGATCTGCTGTCCACAACTATTTTATATATTTAGAAATAATAAGTTCATGGTAATAAACTAATCTTACTAAATGAATGTATATTTAGAAATACATTGATGTTATAGGGGATTTTTTGGCACAAAATTTTCTAAATTCTTAGATTACTTTAAAAATAATGCTCAAAATACATTTCAGATTAAGTTAAATGATAGCGATGTTCTTTAAATATAGTATGAATCACTGAATTATGCTTAATAGATAAATTTCATTATGTGTTGACTGCACAAAACAGAAAAAAATAGCTCAGATAATATTACAAACCATTTAAATGACAAATGTTATTTCTTTGAAATCTACATTCTAACAAAATAATTTGCTAAAATTATTGGTCTTTACTTCCTTGGGGCCTGATCCCATTTTTACAAAAATTAATCTACCTTGGAACTATGCTGCAAAATCCTATCTTTTCTTGAAGGCTACCCAACAGCTCATTGTTTAAACATGAAAAGCCTAGAAATTTCTATAAAAGAGCTTGCTATATGTGATTAATGATTTTCAAGGAAGTAGACAGGAGGGAGGGAGATAGAGAGTAGATGTATAATATATCCAATTGGCAAATTGGTATACTCGCCAATGTTTTTGAGAGGTAAATAATTCGATATAAAATTTTTATATTGTCAAAAGAATAATGGATCAACACATTTATGTAACACTGCTCATTTTTCTTTACCAATGCAGCTTAATATCGCATTTGACATCTTTGGGGAGTGAATTTTCCACATGCTTGAGATTGGCCTCTAGCTAGAGTGTCATTACAAAATTATTCTTAGTAGTAGAAACTATAAAGAATTTGATTATTTAGCTTCCCCTTGAAACTTTTACTTTTGTTCTTCTTCACCTAAATGCAAAAGCTAGATGTTGGCAGATTATGATAAAAGTGGAGCTAAGAAAAGCAGAAACAGATGAAATAAGAGTAATATGAAAGGAAAAGAAAGAAAGAAAGAAAGAAAGAAAGAAAGAAAGAAAGAAAGAAAGAAAGAAAGAAGAAATAAGGGAATGATCTCTTCAGTCTCTTTTCAGAGAAGTCACAGAAGCTTGAACTCAAAAAAAGGGGCACTTGGGTTAAGCTATGAAGATTAAGTAGGAGTTGGTGTGAGAAAGAAGGAAAGACATATTTTATAAGTGTAAAAGAATGGTATAGAGAAATAGAAGCGACCATAGTGCATGTCTGTAGCAGTGAGTGAAAGCCAACGTGCCCAGAGCACAAAGGAAGAAGCTAGTGGTGCTGCAAGCCAAGGCTCAGAAGGAATGTGGTACGGAGACCCTTCAGGTCTGCATAGACCACAATGAGTATGAGTGCCTATGAGAATACGGGGAGCTATGGGGGAGCAAGACAAAAATGGCACACCTTGCTCTGCCTCTGAAATAGTGCACTTCAGTTTTTTTGTTGAGAATGGATGGGATCAGTACAAGAATAGGTGGAAGTAGACAAGTTAGCAGCAAATAAACTGTGAAGAGGCCAGCGGTGATGGTAGCTTGGCTGAAGGTGATGATGGGGACCAGTAACACGAAAGAACTTAAACAGTAAGTAGATAACATGGACAAACTGCATTATGTTTAGGAGATAGAGGGAGAGAAATCTCAATGAATAGTTTTAGCATTTTGGGGTAGTAAAATTTTGTGTACTGTGAAACCATTCATTGATTAAAGGAATAAAACTACAGGAAGAACATGAACATATACTTGGCTTTACGGAATTTTTGATTTTTGTGAAATAGAAAAAAAGAGATATAGACAGAAAAACACCTAGGTTAAAGGAGGATCAAGTCTTGATATCTATTAAATATAAAACTGTACCATGTCTGCAGGATTATCCCAAAACTTTTGGCCTTAGTCATGAGAGTTTTGGTTAGAATGTCAAACCTCAAACAATATAAAAAAGAATTGGCAAGCTCCACTTGCCAATTGTTTAATCATTTATAATTAAATGATTAATTGTAATCATTACAATGAAAATAATAGTTTCCTGAAAAACTATCAAAATAAAAAAAACCATGGAAATAAAAAACATAGTCTATACACTAGAAGAAAATGTTTGCAAAAAATGTCTGCTAAAGAACTTACTAAAATATCTAGAAAACACTTAATTGAAAAATAAGCAGAGGACTCAACAGACATCTCATCATAGAGAATCTAGAAAGGAAAATAAGTATAGGAAAAGATTCACATCCCATTAGGGAAATACAAATTGACACAATAATGGGGTACTGGTACAGTATCAAGAGAATGGCCCACATCCAATAGACATTCAGAGCACTGATAGCACCCACTTCTGGTAGGGATGCAAAGCTAAGGATGCCTCCTTCATTGATGTGTGATCAAAAATGTGCTTTGAAAGACAAATTTAGCACTTTCTTACAAAACTAGAAATGCACTTGTCGTGCTGCAGCAATGAAACTCCTTGCTTTTTATCCAAATAAACTCAAACTATGACTACACAAGAACTTGCACGCTGATGTTTATTTCAATTTTACTCAAAATTGTCAAAAGTTGGAAGGAACTAAAATATTCCTTAGTAGCTGAATGAATAAACTGTGGTACACATGGAAGATGGATGATTATTCAGCCCTGAAAAGAAATGAGCTATGAAGCTTTTTTATTTGAGACTGTACTAAATCTATATACATGAACTTTATAAATAGCGGCATTTTGAAAATGTTGGTTCTGCCTATCCATGAATAGGGAATGTCATGCCATTTGATTTTCTTCCTGATCATACAGGAAACTTAGTTGCATATTTTTAAATGATAAGAAACTAATCTGAAAGGTCATATATGGTGAAGGGACCATGATTTCTAGGGGGAGAACTGGGAAAAAAAGAAACAAAGGATTTTTTTAAGGAGGTAAAAGTATTCTGTACAATACATTAATGATAAATATGTGCCTTAATATATTCTTCAAAACCTACAAGATATAGAACACTTTGACCTTTGGGTGACACTGATGTTTCAACAAAGGTTTGTTTGTGGTTATGAGTGTGGGTTGTTGGTGGTAGAAAAGGTTATTTGTGGTGTCAGAGGATGTATGAGATATCTTTGTGCTTTCTGCTTAATTTTGATGTGATTTAAAGGTATTTTAAAAAGAAAGTCTACTTTATTATAATGTAATTATAATGTTTTCTAGAAACTTGCTAGTAAAAGCAAGAAGAAAGAACATAAATAGGGTCTTAGAAAAAGAACTCGTAATTTCAATTTCTAGAATTATTGTTTGCTGTAAGGTTTTAAGTCCTACTTTGATTTTGGATTCCCTTGGGCAATGCTTACAAATCAGCCACAATATCAGACTAAGTGAAGATTCAAAAGTTTCAAAATGCCATTTGAAAGTGCTCACAATTATAAATTTCAAATATAAAACTATTGTGTTGCTAATGTATATACTTAAAACAAATCATTTAACTAGAAAGGGTTCATTTTGACAAGCATTTACTTGAAATATAGTGCATACATTCCTGATTGTTTAAATGGACCGTGCTATTGTCTATATGTCATATTATAAATGCTTTGCACATCTCCATTTCCTTTTTCAGAACTGGTGATAGAATTTAGCTCAATTCCTAGTGCTCTTTTTGTTTGAAAAATGGTCTTGCTAAGTTACTAAATTCCTAGGCTTGGCTTGAAATTGCTAGCTAGCTAGCTAGATAGCTATTTAACTATTTATCTATTTATTTATTTTGCCTCAACTTTGTACTAACTGCAATTGAGTTTACTCCTTTAGACTTCCTCTAAAAAATTTCTATCCTCTCTGTCACTGTCTCTGTTTCTTTCTCTGTCTCTATCTATCTGACTCTCTCTCCTTGTCATTTCTGTGAAAAAGTGTCCTTCATTAAAAAGCAAGTTTTCCTCTTATTTCCTCTACACAACAAGATATTATATTAGAATGGTGCATGGCATAAAGGCTGAAGAGGGGCAATGACCAGACAGACAGACAGACAGACAGACAGACAGACAAACAGACGGACGGACAGATGGACAGACGGACAGACAGACAGACAGAAACACAGATGAGAGAGAGATAAGGAGAGACTGAGAAGTTTTTTTTATTTTTTTCTCATTGGTAACATTAGGCTTCATTGCTACTCACTAGTATACTCTGCTTAAAAATGTAGATGTGCACCCTATTGTACCTGCATTTGTAGTTATTTTCACATTATTTGGCATGTGAAGATACTAAAAGTGCTTAATGGGTATAATTACTATGAATACAAGAGGGTTTTTTTAAACTAAGTAAGGTATTTCTTTGTTCTCTAACCATAGAATTAATGCACAAAGTCTATTTTGTTTTCAAGAAAACACTGGGTCAATTATAAGCTTAATTAGTTAGCATGCAAAATGCCATCACTTGGCCAGTCTGCAAAGTATGGTAGGCTGCAGGAGCATGAGAGAATGGAAATGCCAGGGCAGCTATCTCCATTTTGATATACAGTTTTTATAATATGCCTTGGCTCTACCTCTAGTTTTCTGCTATACAATTAGTGGGGAGCACAGTGCATAAAGAGGACTTTATTGAATTCCACTGACAATCCTCACAGCACTGGAGGAGGTGGTGTATTCAGGAAGCCTCCTTTGGTTTCTTTCATGTAGTGCACACTGGACAAATTGTTGATAAATAATCCTGTTCCTATCATCCTTTCATCATTGCCCTAATATATCAGGTGAAAATGAATGTAATATCTCAGCGCAAAGAGAACTACAACTGATATTAAATGATTTCAATTCTTGTGCCTTGTTTTATACCTACCAAGGATGAAAATGAAGAAATGAAGTCCTCCCAAAGACCTTGCTGGTGCAAAAGAAGAGAATAAAGATCAGACACCAGGATGGGTATGTAAGTAGTACAGGGGAGACAGTTTTGGGTTTATGGAACTCTGATTTTTCTAAACAGATGTCCTCATCATGGAAGTTATTGTAGTCTCCACTTAACCAGATGGGATACCAAACTCCCTGTTGTGTTCAGAACTGGCAGGGCTCATTAAGTTGGCTTTAAATTGGGTATTAAGGGAGGATCTGTTGCTTAGCCCAAATAATCTCAACATGCACAATGGAGAAAAGAGGGAGTTCAACAAGCAAAGATAAAATATAAGATAAGTGATAAGTCATATTAACATACTGGACTTAATTGTCTATAAGTAACTACAAAGTAAATGGGAAATTAAAAAGATTAACTGGAAATGTTTCTAAATGATGGAAAATATGACCTAATGCACACAATAAAAAGAGAAAGATAGCATTTCCTTTTTGCCTGGAATGCCAAAATTCATACTTAAAATATACTCCATAACAAAGATTAAAAGAAAATTAATCTCTAAGATAAAGCACTGTAAATCAGACTCCCAAAAAGTAGGAAAAGGTTTTGTCACTTAACACTGGCAAACAGCAGAGAACACCCTGTGACTAGAGACACAAAAGATGAAAATAAAATGCTATAGTTGGGATGATCTTAAATATAAACAATAACAATTCCTTTAATTTATAAAATCTATGGACCAAGGGATAAATTCTGTATTTGTGTGTGTGTGTGTGTGTGTGTGTGTGTGTGTGTGTGTGTGTGTGTGTTTATAGGGTCCCTCTAGGCAGCTTGAACTCATACTGATCCTCCTATTTTCAGCCTCCCCAGCACTGGGATCACAGGTGCATGCCACCACACCTGGACTCCATTGCTGGCTCAGCACCCAGGGCTGGAGCCCGTGCTGCATGTGGTGCTGCAGATCTAACCCTGGTCCCTGTACCTGCCTAAGCAGGTGCTTAGTCTGCTGAGCTCTCTCAGCAAGTGGTAACTTCTGACTCTAAAATGGGAGATTATTATATATTAAACATTCAATAAGCAACATTTATTTATGCTGATTCATGATAAGGATATCCAGTGAGAAGGACAAGCAATGACATGCTCACTGAACTGGCTGTGGTAATAATGAAGAATTTTTTTCCTGTGGAAATAATGAAAACCTTATAAAAAGCACACTTTATTAAATAAGTTCTATTTCAATTCGCTGAACACATTTTACTATATATGTTTCATGGCAGAATATGTCCAGATAGCTAACAGATTTAATTTTAAAAAATGGGCCATTAGATATTACCTACAAGGTTCCTGTTTATATGGGACAGGTTAATTTGATAGCCTACTTTTAATTTCTAGAAATTGTAGAAAAGAGCAGAGTCAGCAGTATGTATAATTGGTATGAAAGTCTAACTATTAACCATAACCTCTATAGTATATTAGTTATAAGTACAGGCTTTAAATCTCTATGATTCTATTAACTTAAACATATTAATCTCTCAAAAAGTCATTATTCCAACTGCACACTGAGGAAAATATTATTTATCTGGGGCTTTTTAGATTATTTTTGTATAATATTAGCACAGTGTGGAACATAAAGAGAACTATATCAATGTAACTAGTATAACACTTACCTAAACTAATTAAATCAAATTTTATTTTGAAATAAGAAACTCAGAAGGGAAAATAGAACTAATATATATCCAAAGATACTGTAAGGTTTTGCCGATATTAATTTAGTAATAAAACAAGTCTTTAGGAGAGGAAAGTTATACTAATTCACAAAGAAGGAGTGGAGGATGGGAATACACATCTGTAATTCCGGTCCCATGGGAGGCTGAGGCAGGAGGATAAGAATCTTTCCACTGTGGACAATGTAGTGTCTTAGTGAGACCTATCTCACAATAAAAAATAAGAAGCCCTGAGGTGTAGCTCAGTTTTAAAAATGGAGGAAAGCGAAAGAACTGAAAGCGAAGGTTGGCATGTTTCCCCAAAATTATACAATAAGGAGAAATTGCTCTGTAACAATATCTGCAAGTTTTTCTTTGTTTTAAAACTCTTAAGGCTGGTGAGATAGCTCAGTGGACTAAGTGTGTGCTTAGGCAAGCTCAAGGATAGGGGTTTAATACCCGGGGCCACATGCTGCACTGGCCCTGCCCCACTGAGTGAGCCACCAAGATCAGGCATAACACACATTTATAATCTCATCGTTGGGGAAGCTGAAAACAGGAGGATCAGTACAAATTGGAGGTGTGTAGTGAGACCCAGTGCCAAATACATAAAAATAAACAAAAAATAAATAAATAAAATGAAAATCTTTAAGTACATTTTTATGGTACATAATGAGTACATTCGTTGTGATAAATTGATGTGTGTACATAAAGCATCTTATTCTTTTCCTTTATCCTGCAACACCCCCTTTTGCTAGCATCAGATGGATTTACTAAAAGTATTAATGTTGAAAACATCTCCAATTTTTGTAAATATTGGGTGCTTATTATGTATATATGAAATATATTTATGAAATATACATGAATTCATATATACAAATAAATATATATATATATAAAATTGTGTCTCCCTAAGAAGTGAAAAATACATTTTAAACATTTAAAATATATGTTTTAAGCTTACAGTTCAAGAATGGATAGAAATTTTCCTTAAGTTTCCCCAAATAAGATCACATTGAGAGCCAGCCAAATAGCTCAGTGACTAAAGTGCCTGCTTAGACAGAGAGCAATGGTCATGCAGGCCCCTCCCCCAGGGCACACTGAGCGGATGATTGAGACTGGGCGTGGTGGTGCACCCCTGTAATCCCAGCTCTTGGAAGACTGAAAATAAGAGAATCACTATGAGTCTAATCTATGTAGTGAGACCCTGCAGACCTTGCACCAAATACATTTTTTTTAAAAATCACATTGATTCATGCTGGTTTACAGTGAAGATATCTAGTTTTTAATGGGAGACGATATTTTAGAAGTGCAATTGAAGAATGTAATTTACATCAAAAGTATAAAATTATAGCTTCTGGTTTTACCCAAAGAAAAAATTAATCAACTTGTTTCTTATCTCACTTTTAGACTACAGTTATAATTTATTGAGTGCCTTGATGTGTTGGGCACCAGGATAGCTTTTGGACACTTTATGAGGATCCCAAATAATTCATTTTTCTGGACTAGATTGTGCTTTTCCTGGTCTTTTGACTACTCTATAATCTCTGAAGCATGTTCATTTCTCCAGTAGGGTTCTTTTTACTTTCTATCAGACTTAACTACACCTTCTTCATACCCTCTATATAAGAAGGCTTCCCATGAAAACTCTAGACATGAAGTGTTCCTATCTTATCATTCCTTCACATGCACACAAATTATATCCTAAAGTCATAGTTTCATGATAAAGCTCCACCCAAAGTTCTTATTACTTCTCCATGTATCCCTGTCACAAGCAAATTACATGAAATGATTTGATGTGTCTTCCTATTTTCAAACTTTTGGTCACTTTTCCTATCAGAATGGTTTTCCCTTTTAGCTCAGCAAACCCACACTCATTGCATAAAATCCTCGATGAAAAACTTTCTGATTCTCCACAACAGAACAAGAAATTTTTTCTCATCTGTGATGAATTCCTTAAAATTTATAAAATGTATAAGTTGAATAATTGGCTCCAGTTTATAATTAAAAATGAGCTTCTCTGACTTTCTGGATTACTATGCATAATGCTTTTACAAAACATAGGTTTTTAATATTGGTATTTCTATTTATTTTCCATTAATAGTCATATTTTTGCAAGAAATCAAAGGACTAAGACATGTTATGTGCATATGACAACTTTCATAAACAAACTCTACCATCATCTAATATTAACATATATTAATAAACTATAAAAATACAGTAAGTACAGTTATAGTTAAATAGCAAATTGATGCATTTTTGTTGTAAAAGTAAAAATGATAAGGCTATTTGAGTGGAAGGGTTGGTTGGCTTGCTGTGCTTTTGGTAGCCTTGATATGAATAGCTTAGTTATATACTTAAAGACAATTTGAAAGTTGTCCGAGTAAGATAAGAAAAAGGTCAAATTATTACAATAATTTGCTAAGTAAAACTTGAGGCCAGCATCTGGGCCCCATGAGTGTGGATCCACATACAACTTTGGCAGACAGACTGACCTGAACCCAAGAGACCCAGGACAGCCTGTCCTAGGAGTGTAGAGTTTACAGTGAAACTAGTAACATGGAAGTGTCTAAAGCAGCAGTAAGGAGCCAGCAGTTGCACTCTGGAGAACTCCACCAGCAGATAATCGAGCTTAACCCCCACATCCAGAGGCAAATATCATCTCCATGTGATCTGATCAACCCAATTCCCATGGCCAACTTCATTAGAATACTCAGTATATTTTTGGTATCTGATGTGTACACTGTCACAGAACTGCAAACATTAGAGGTATTTTACTATTTTTATTCTCCTTTGTCTTATTGTCCCTTTCTTAACTAATTAGAAGTTATCTTGTTTTGTCTTATATTTTGTGGCTATTTTTGTTTTGGGATTTCTTTGTGGGGCATTTTAAGGGTTGGTTTTTCTTTCTTTCTTAAGTCCATGTTTTTTCTTCTTTACATATTTATTTCCTTTTGTTTCTTTTCTCTTCATTCTCCCATCTACTTTTCCCCCCGTTTAGGTCTAAGACCTATGTTACAAAAAATCAAACATTTAAAAAAATCTTTCAAGTGAGTAAGCATTGTCTCTTCCACTTCTTCTTCCTCTTTCATATTCTCTTTCATTCATTCCCTCCAGTGTCCTCCAGTTTCCCAAAACACAGGTGATCAAACTTTGACCTACAACCTTCACTCCACTATATTTAAACTCATTCTTCATTTTATCCTGGCCCCTACCATTACCTCCACCACAAGAGGGTAAAATTATTCTAATAAGGAGAAAAAATCATTCAATCCAAGTACATGGTACTTGTATGTATTTGATTTTGTTATTTAATTTATGAGATTGCCCCTGTGGTTGGAGGGAGCAGATTAATGGTTATAGTAGTTTGTCAGTAGTTAAGCTATACTTGAAACTACTGTTATTACTAATTGTACTACCTTTGCCAGGATGTCATACATGTTATAATCAGTTTTTCTCACCTGAATTCTAACAGTGTGTTGTATGGGTTCATAATCACCACGATAACATGGGGGAAAAAAGGGATTAGAGGCTGAGCCAAATAGTAACTTCGTATTCTTTATAAATTGGAAAGTTACATTCTTGGGATAGCTGTAAAGAACACCCTACATCTAGACCACATAACTGAAGAATAGGGAAGCCTCAGTACTCATGATAAAGCTAAAATAAGAAATCAGCAAGCATCAACACAGAAAACAAAATAAAATAAAAAGAGCAAACAGAAAGTGCCAAGATGAAGAAGCAAATTGCAATCCCAGAAGGCCATCTGACCAACGAAGAGCCTAGATGAAACTGGCAGTCAAACACTGTAACTTTCTGGAATGATAGTGGAAGAAACAAAAATGTGGGAAGTTTTGTAGAGAAAATAATCTCTCAGGCACAAAAAATAAATGATTATTAAAACCAAAGACAGAGAGAAGACGCAGATAAAAAAACCTTTGAAAAATGATGGAAACAACAACAAAATGCCCAATATAGGAACAAAATGAAACCTATATAACAAATCAAAACACAAATCCAAGACATTAACTTCCACATTGAAAATATTTTCAACAGATTAAATGAAGGAGAAGACAGAATATCAGATTTTTTTTTCAATTCTTTTATTGTTTAAATTTAACAATGGTTATATTACATATTTTCATCATCGGATCAGTTTAGATTAATACATATAGGTATATAAGATTGATCAAACAACTAAACATTAACCTTTCTAAATCCACATTATTTTTTTTTCTTTTCCCCCTTTTTTTCTTTGAAAGTTGACATATTGCATATTGTCCTCA